>LZPO01055246.1:8166-30461 GCA_001675575.1 Neotoma lepida
AAGGAAGGAAGGAAGGAAGGAAGGAAGGAAGGAAGGAAGGAAGGAAGAAAGAAAGAAAGAAAGAAAGAAAGAAAGAAAGAAAGAAAGAAAGAAAGAAAGAAAGAAAGAAAGAAAGGAAAATAGAAGGGAACTAGTTGGGAAGAGGATTGACAGGTGCAAAGGGGCAGGAGTGTATGACAGNGGGTATTAGGGTGTGTGCTCTAAATACATTATGTACATGTATGAAAATGTCAAAATGATGTGCATTATTATGTATGTTGGACATAAGCTTTGTAAAGCACAGCAATCTCATTACTATGCAAATTTGCTTTCCTCTTTAATGATAATATATGCATGCCNAAGAATTGCTTTAAAATACATTTATTATCAGTAAATGTTTGATTTGTATGCCTATATTACACACCCAAGGCTACATAAAAATTCCTCAGTGGCTGTGAGTGAGAAGCTTCAGAAACCACACGTTGGAGGGAGTTCCCTGCCCCTCACAGGTGGAATTCAGGTCCAGGGTGAACCACGCCTGCCAAGAGAAAATTGAGCAGGCACTGCTGTGATAATCCGAGCACTTTGAGGATTGCAAGGCTGGATAGTCTATGATCCAGGCCTTTTGGACAAATGGCTATCACAAAAAGGTTTCTACAGACAGCTCATCTGGGCTCCCACAAAATGCTAGATCTCTTACAGCTGTCAAAAATTATAGCCTTGAATGTGGTAAGGCTGACAGGAAGCTAATACTTTAGTTGTTCTAAATGGGATTTTAGCCAAAGGTCAAAAAGTAATATATTTTAGCAGTATGCAGTGGCCTGAGAGAAGGACTATTATTTTATTAGGAGCCCCTTTTCCAACTGTGTGAGATCATCTTTGTGCTTCCAAGAACATTGCCCAGACCCTATGGGGACTGCAGGGTGAAGTAATGCCATACTTGGGCCTTCCAGAAAAACAATGTGCTGAAAACAACCCAACTCAAGATTCTTAAACAAAATCTAAGGGCCTTTTAGACAAAGATCTATAGAGGCAGGGATTTCTGAGATTAAATTGAATTGGGAGCCTATTCAGCTAAAATGTGTCCAGATACGTATCTTTATGCTTCTCATGTTAACGCATTGAATAAAAGCAACAAAGCCATCATGTTGCCTTGCTTCACTTTACATCCAATCTTCCAATATAGGTTCAGGCCCGACCCCCGCCTCAACTTACTCCATTGCTATCCCCAGTTCTTGACACACAAGCAATCTCCAACCTGCAGACCTCTCTGCCAGAAGCATGATGAAGTCTCTTTCTCAACCACGTCAAACAACTAGAAGAAAAAGAAAAGCAAAAGTCCTCTGTACTTAAACTCGCACGGTGTCTACTACCCACAAGAAGGAATTTGATTTTATTAACTTCAAGTTTTTACTATGTTGGATACAATTTGTTTTTTGAGAGAAGATTCTGGTATATGCTGGTGTTTTGAAGTCCACAGGAGCAAAATGTCTCTCCTCCCAGAAGAATGTGCATTATGCTGTAAGACAGGAACACCAAAGTGCAAAAAGAACACATCAGCATCACTTTCTACAACTGTTCATTCAGATCTCCTTCACCGTCTGATTTTCTTCTATCCTTTAGATGAATCTAGAACAGGTCAATTTATGGTCTTTGTTTTCATTTCTCTCAGGTGACAAAAGTGCAAAAACTCCTCACACAAAAAGAAAAGTGTCCAAAAAGCCAATCAACTTCAACAGTTTAAATACTCTGTCCCACATCATTGGCAAAAATCAAAACCTGACTTTCACTTTGTGTTGCTTTATCCTCTCTCTCCAGCACTGAACTCCTTTGTGCCTGAAACTGACTGTGGGAGACAGAAAGGTGACCAGCATCTTCTCTGGCACCTGCTTTCTTCTCATCCTGCCTGACATCTCACTCACTNTGCTTCTTCCTCTTTCTCAAGGTGACGAAAGAGAGGAGATGGTGGTTCTGTTCCTAAAGAGCAGAGAAGGCTGCACCTCACAGGAAACAGAACTGCCCCTGTTGGTGCTCTCTCATCCTAGGATAAGCTTAAGACAGTTTCTTTTCTTCATGGACCATGTTGTTCCTCCATCACGATATCATAACAGGTCCATTGGAGAGGCCAATGCTTTTCCTGTGGATAGTTGTTTACNGCCTCCACATNCCATCCTCGGGCTCTAAGCCTCAGCTCTCCTTCCTGTGAAATAATCTTGCCTGCGTCACCAAGCTCTTTGAGGTAGGTTTCTGTCTTAGTTACTGTTCTTTTGCTGTGAAGAGACACCGTGACCAAGGAAACCTATGAAAGAAAGTCTTTATTTGGGAGCATGCTTACAGTTTCAGAGAGTGAGCCCAGGACCACCATGGAGAGGAACATGGAAACAGGCAGGCAGGCATGGTGCTGGAGCAGTAGCTGAGAATTTACATCATATCTACAAGATGGAGGCAGAGAGAGTGAGTGAGAGAGTGAGAGAGAGAGAGAGAGAAAGAGAGAGAGAGAGAGAGAGACTAGGCCTGGCATGGCCTTTTGAAACCTCAAAGCCCATGCCCAGTAACACACCTCCTCTAACAAGGTCACATCTTCTAATCCTTCCCAGACAGTTCCACCAACTGAGAACCAAACATTCAAATATATGAGCCTATGGGGGCCATTATCATCCAGTAGTTTCCTAGGCTTTCTCCCTCTCATATGTTCTGCACCTGGTTCGTAGAACACACATACATAGTTCTCAGAGCTTTGGTGTCCTCATGTGGCAGCAAACGGACTGACCTAGATCCCCTGTGGTTCAATCCTCCCGAGTCAGTCTGGTGGTAGATCTGATTGAGAGCACAAAGGCCCAGGGTACCTGTCCCCTTGTTTCAGAGCATCTCACCAGGCTGCTCTCAAGAGTTGTCCTAAGGGGCTGGAGAGATAGCTCAGTGGTCAAAAGCACTGGCTGCTCTTCTAGAGGATGTAGGTTCAATTCCCAGCACCTACATGGCAGCTCACATCTGTAGCTCCAATTCCAGAGCTTCTAATACCCTCACACAGGCATACACGTAGGCAAAATACCAATGAACATAAAGTAAAAATAAAATATATATTTAAAAAAAGAGTTGTCCCAATACTGGGAACAGTCCCAAACAAATCCAAAGATGAGGCTTTCTGTAACTTGAAACAGATAAGAAGACAATGTTCTTCCCTCCAAATCAACATCATGCTCTTTAAATTTCTTTTTTAAATCCATGTATATGGGGGCTGGAGAAACAGCTCAGCAGTTAAGAGCACTTGTTCTTGCAAGAGAACCAGGGTTTAGTTCCCAGCACCCATATGGCAGCTCACAACTGTCTGTAACTGCAGTTGCAGGGACTCTGATGCCCTCTTTTGCCCTCCATGGACACTAGGCATGCATGTAGTGCACATACCCACATGCAGGCAAAACATTCATGCACACAAAATAAAAAAAAGTATTTTCTTTAGTCTTCGTACAGCTGAGTATGGTGGCAAATGTTCTTAGTCCCAAACTCGGGAGGCTGAGGCAGGTAAATGGCAAGTTTTAGGCCAGCCTGAGCTACACATATTGCAAAGGCCCTGCTCAGCACACATCCCTCTCAAAAATATGCATAAAGCCATGCCCATTCTATCAGCAGCTTCTCTTACTGGTTTTTTGGTCCCTGATTAGTTAGGTGACTACTTGACTCTAACAGAGAGAAAAATGAAAGATNTCTGCCCTAGAGACCATATCTTAAGGTCCACACTTCCCACCATCTCCTCTCGGAACTTCATCATTACGATTCCCTTAGCAACGCTGAGCCAGCCCCAGCTGAACCATTCAATAAGTCCTATCCCAGCACCCAAAGGCACAGTGTCTGTTCAAGTGCAGTCATCGTCTTGCAAGCTCCGTGTTTCTCTACTACAGAGTGATGACGCATCTTTACACATTCCCTCAGGGTTCCACTGTAAACAACAAATTTCTTTCTCTGAAAAAAAAAAGTTGGTTTCACCAATCTCAAAATATTTATACACAATTCCTACTTAATCTCAAGGAGAAAGAAATATATTTACAATGAAAGGATACAGCTCCTTAACCAAGCAATACTACTAGAGTAACCTGCTGTATTTACTTATTTACTTTATTGAGACAGGACCTAGATGGCTCAGGCTGGCCGGGAACTTGCTGTGTAGCTGAGGATGACTTTGAACGTTGATGCCCTTGCCTGATCTCTATGTGCTAGGCTACAGACACGCACCACCCCACTTGCATTAGTAGAACAAGCTGTTACATTCTTTCTGAGTGGTGTGACATCAACACAAAACATCGTTTATTGCATACTCTTGCCATACACATTTAATTTGTGCTTCATCAAACCTTTGGATCCAATTTCCAGTTTACAAGAAGTACAAAAATAGAGGAATCTGGCTAAAAACAAACATACAAAAATAACCATGGGCCAGGCATAGTGGTGCACNCCTTTAATCCCAGCACTCGGAAGGCAGAGGCAGGAGGCTCTCTGTGAGTTCAAGGCCAGCCTGGTCTACTAAGTGAGTTCCAGGACAGCCAGGGCTGTTACACAGAGAAACTCTGTCTCAAAAAAACCAACCAAACAAACAAACAAATAACCATGGAAAAAGACACTAAAATAATCTAGAATGTACATATCCCATAAGACAGTGAGACTAAATAAAGGGACNTAATAATAATAATACATGAAACTTTATGGATTTTCATCTGAATGAGTAAGTCATAGGAAAGACAAGAAATGACTTGTAAATTAGATGTTAAGTAGGATGACATCAGAATTACATGATAAAATGTTTCTAAATTAAATGTTTCACATACATTAACACATATATATATAAGTATGTATGTAAAGTATACATGTGAAATAAGTCAAGTGTTCTGTTTTAAGGTATGAGAACTGAGGCTGGAGGGATGGGTCAGTGGTTAAGAGCTCTGACTGCTCCTCCAGAGGTCCTGGGTTCAATTTCCAACACTCACATAGTTGTTCACAACCATCTGTGTAACTTCAGTTCCAAGGGATTCAATACTCTCTTCTGGCCTCTGTAAGACCAAGCATGCACATGCTNCACAGACATATGTTCAGGCAAAAGATCCATACACATAAAATAAGAAGTTTAAAGTGTGAGAATCAACATGAATGAAAAAGAAACATTTTGTTCCAATTGGTCTTTTCTTCCTATGTATCCTTATCTTTTTGGTGGGCCTCTCATTCCTCCTTTCAAGCCTAACTTGGAAAAGATAAACCTTTTCTTCATTATATCAAAATGTTGTTGTTGGACCCATCTTTAGGTAAAGGCATCGTGAATGCATTAATCCTCACACANCTGTAACNTTCCCAAGTGTTGCACTGGCTGTTGTGATGAAAGTGTTCAGAAATAACATAGAAATAAACAGTATTTGGATTTAAGCCTGATCTACATGCCTGGGAATTCATAAGAACCAAAACTTTAGCTCCTAATCATGTCCTGGTGGCTAAGAAACGTTGTTCTCATTCCTGTGGAGGTGCCCAGGTACTCTTCCCACTGATTAAAGTGAAGAAAAATGGTCATTTATGGCCAGATTCAGGATATTTGTATCTGAAAATGAAATATTAGTCCCATGGCTAAGAAAATGTAATTTGTATTAAATGTATCATCGTCATATAATGTTTAAATTATTAATCATAAATAATTGTCTGTGAAGACCACAGTAATGGCAATTTTAAGAATATTATGTCATTTACTATTACTTTTGAAAATCCAGTAAAATGTTTTATCCTATTTTAGATAATAAATTAAAGCCCTAAGGGTCCAACTTGCCCCCAGTCACACAGCTCATTAACCAGAGTCATTGCTGTTACCTGGCTCCAGTGTGTNGCTCTCTCTGCCATGTGGAAAAGTGATGCTGAGCACTGTGAGGAAGGAAAGCAAAGGTGTAAAAGACAATGTGTGTATTTTAAAACCTTGGTCTAACTGGGAAAGAAACCAAAAGTTAGTGATGTGTGCTGCTTTATTCACAGGAGCCAGGAAATGGGGAGTCTAGATGTCCATCAGTGGATGAATGGATAATGAACATGTGGTGCATCTACACTATAGAATTTTATTCAGATGTTAAAAATGAAATTCTAAATTTTGCAGGTAAATGGATCAGGAAATTAGGAAGAGGCTATGAAAGAGACTGGGCTCAAGGGAGAGGAGACACATGTGGTGGTATAAAGGGATAAAGGGGAGAATGGCATAAGAAAGGTCACGTGGGATAGGAGCTGGAGGAGCGGAGTAGAGGAGGGGACACGGGAGGAATAACATAAAGACATTTTGAAGAAGTTACATGGAAACTTACTATTGCTGGAGCTTCCTAAAATATATATACACGTAATTATCAAAAATTTAAATGAAGTGACCCTATAGTGGGGCGACAGTGCCCCTATAGAAACCAAAGGGTAACAAAAGCCCAGTGCAGGAATGGGTTACCTCTTCTGAGCTGCTAACTAGTGAAGTCCCATGGACACAAAACCGTTAAGGCCATTGCTGTTGCTCTTGGTTACCCTCTGGAACTTAATAGTAAGGCCCTAGTGCTGAAGACACCATACATGTGAGTCCTAGAACATGGGGAAATCAAGCAGCCACTCAGCAGGGAGCTTCAACCCTACTGGCTAGCTTCCATGGTGCTCAAAGACGTTAAGGAAGTTATCGAGAAGAACAGTAATCATCAGTCTTACCCAGCTGTGAACCCCATGAACTTTTCAAATGACAACCTAACTGTCATCACTTGAAAGAGACCTAAGTTATGACTCCCTCTCTCACTCTCCAGCAACTGTCTTACCTATTCCTCATCACCAGAGGAAAGGAGACTGCAGGTGTAAATGCCATAAGGGAGTTAAAGGCCTGTGTTGCTGTGACAGAAGAAAGACCCTGTGACAGAATGGCATGACATGAGGCTGGAACCATAAGCAGCGGCCAGACCATTACACAAGCTTTGTGGTTTGTTTTTTAGACATCAAAAAGTTAAATGAAAAAGTTAATGAAAACTTAGCCGGTATGTGAAAGATCCAATTTACATTATTTTCAGTTATTCTGGTTTCTGTACCAAAATGTTTTCTATTCATAAGATGTCACAAATCATTGACAATATTTACCACTTTTGTTACACCCACAAACTTTAAAATATGAGGAAGCCGATAATGTCTGAGCAAAACTTCCTCAACTGTCTAAATGTTAAGTGGAACATCTAGGCATTCAACCATCTATACAATTTGGAAAAATATATGCTAAAACTCTTCCATTAAAAATGGCATCAAGCCGGGCAGTGGTGGCCCAAGCCTTTAATCCCAGCACTCGGGAGGCAGAGGCAGGCGGATCCCTGTGAGTTCGAGGCCAGCCTGGGCTACCAAGTGAGTTCCAGGAAAGGCACCAAGGCTACACAGAGAAACCCTGTCTCGAAAAAACCAAAAAAAAAAAAAGGCACCAAATTCAAGATGTCTATAGCTGTTTTCTCTCAACATAAAGAAAAACGGAAGGCTTCCAAATCCACTTGATTATTCTATTGTAATAGTAAAACGTGATAAAGCTAACCCAACAAAAATAAGAACACTTAAAATTAATAAAAATTAAAACCTGAACCAGGTATTAACAATTCAACTCTATTAATGTATTCAAATAGTTAGATTCTCTATACCAGAGAAGCTTGGTAAAGAGGAGGACACTAAGAGAGACACACATGGATCTATGACTAAACAAAATTTATCCCAGAAAAGCAAGACTTCCCAATTTGAAGGCCTGTAGTATAGTTTTGTAAGAGCCAGCAGTTGGGTTAATCAAAAAGAAAGTATCTTCTGGACATGACAGGACTGCTGGCCTCATGAACACAGCAGCTGTGGCTGCTTGCACAAGACCAAGCCACTCCACATTCTAGCCTGAAGGAGGACCTCAAGAGCCCCCAGCCCTAGCTGAGGAGCTACTGACACGTGATGGCTTCCAGGGAGAGGGAGTCAGTTTCCATGAAGGGTGTGGCCCCTAATAAGTCAAGTCACTCCAGTGGATGGCCCCATGCCCTTGAGGATATGGGCAGCAAAAACTGAGTTGTTAAAAAAAAGGAGGATAAAGTTGGGAGGGATGAGGGTGTGGAGCTGCATCTGGGCGAAGTCAGCCAAAGCATGGTGGTGAATATGACCAAATCACATTCTATGAAATAGTCAAAGAGCTAATAAAAATATTGTACCTTTTTAAATGAAGGGATAAAAAATGTGATCATTAAATATATGCCAAACATAAAACCAGACACACTGATCAACGGAATCAAATTGAAGACCCTGACATTAATCCACACACCTACAAACACCTGATTTTTGACAAAGAAGCCAGAATTATACAATGGAAAAAAGAAAGCATCTTCAACAAATGGTGCTGGCATAACTGGATATCTATATCTACATGTATGTATATGCAAAAAGATTCATATCTGTCACCATGCACAAAACTCAAGTCCAAATGGATCAAAGACTGCAACATAAATTCAGTTACACTAAACCTCATAGAAGAGAAAGTAAGAAGTAGCCTTGAATGCATTGACACAGGAGACCACTTCCTAAATAGAACAGCAGTAGCATAGACACTGAGAGCAACAATTAGTAAATAGGACCTCTTGAAACTGAGAAGCTTCTGTAAGCTGAAGGNCACTGTCAATAAGACAAAAAGGCAGCCTACAGAATGGAAAAAGATCTTCACCAACCCCACATCTGACAGAGGGCTGATCTCCAAAATATATAAAGAACTCAAAAACCTAGACAGCAAAACATCAAATAATCCAATTAAAAAATGGGCTACAGAGCTAAACAGAGAATTCTCNACAGAAGAATCTCAAATGGCTGAAAGACATTTTAGGAAATGTTCAATATCCTTAACCATCAGAAAAATGCAAATCAAAACAACTCTGAGATACCATCTTATGCCTGTCAGAATGGCTAAGATCAAAAACACAGATGACAGTTTATGTTGGAGAGGATGTGGAATAAGAGGAACACTCCTCCACTGCTGGTGGGAATGCAATCTTGTACAGCCACTCTGGAAATCATTTTGGCAGNATCTCAGAAAATTGGGAATCACCTATCTCAAGACCCAGCTATAATATCATTCCTGGGCATATACCCAAAAGATGCTCAACCACACCACAAGGACATTTGCTCAACCATATTCATAGCAGCATTATTTGTAATAGCCAGAACCTG
This sequence comes from Neotoma lepida, assembly GCA_001675575.1. NCBI lineage: Eukaryota > Metazoa > Chordata > Mammalia > Rodentia > Cricetidae > Neotoma > Neotoma lepida. Next base: position 17,350 of record LZPO01055246.1, read on the forward strand.
GAAACAACCTAGATGCCCTTCGACAGAAGAATGGATAAAGAAAATGTGGTACATTTACACAACGGAGTATTACGCAGTGGTAAAAAACAATGTCATCATGAAATTTGTAGGCAAATGGATGGAACTAGAAAAAAAAATCATCCTGAGTGAGGTAACCCAGACTCAAAAGACAAACACGGTATGTACTCACTCATAAGTGAATGTTAGACACAAAGCAAAGGATAACCAGGCTACAATCCACAACCCCAGAGAAGCTTGGTAAAGAGGAAGACACTAAGAGAGACACACATGGATCGCCCAAGGAAGGGGAAAGGGTTAAGATCTCCTGGGTAAACTGAGAGGGGGAAATAGAGGGGAAGGAATGAGAGGGGAGGGGAGGTGGGAGCATGGGGGAGAGATGGGGAGGGAGAGCAATGAAAGAGATAGCTTGACAGAGTGTACCATTAAGGGGATGGGAAGAAATCTGCAGCTAAGGAAAACCCCAGGAACTCACAAGATCGTCCCCAACTAAGACTCGTAGCAATGGTGGAGAGGGTGCTTGAACTAGCCTTCCCCTGCACTCAGAGTGGTGACTACCCTAATTATCATCATAGAACCTACATCAGTGACTGATGGAAGCAGATGCAGAGACCCACAGGCAATCACTTGGCCAAGATCCTGGAGTTCAGTTGAAGAGAGGGATGAAGGATTATAAGAGCAAGGGGGGTCAGAATCATGATGGGAAAAAACACCAAAATAACTGACCCAAGCTAATGGGAGCTCATGGACTCTGGACTGACAGCTGGGGAGCCTGCATGGAACTGAACTAGGCCCTCTGAATGTGGGTGAAAGTTGTGTGGCTTGATGTGTTTGTGGGACCCCTGGCAATGGGATCAGGACTTATCCCAGGTACACGAATTGACTTTTTAGACCCCATTCCCTATGGTGTGATGATGCCTTACTCAACCTTGATGCATGGAGGAGGGGCTAGGTCTGGCCCCAACATGGTATGACAGCCTGTGTTGACTATGTTACAATGTTATTCATTAAGTGCATTCAGTTATGTAGCTGGGAGTGTGGCCAGTGGCCACGAATTCCAACAGACTACTCAAGAGAGGCCTTACCCTCTATGAGGAGGGGTTGGGGGTGGGATGGAGGTAGGTGGGAGGGAATGGGAGAAGAGGAGAGAGGTTAGTATGTAAAAGGAAAGAAAAAAATTTTAAATAAAAAATTATATTAAAATATATGCCAGAAGTGTTTGATGTGGTGATATTTTATTTGTGCAACCCAATAAAGTTTATCTGAGGATCAGAGGAAAAATCCAGCCACTATAGTAAGCATAGAGGTCAGGCAATGATAGCACATGCCTTTAATCCTATCACTCAGGAGGCAGAGATCTGTCTGGATCTCTGTGAGTTCAAAGCCACACTGGGAATAGGGCCAGGCGTGGTGGTACATACCTTTAATCCCAGCACTAACCATAAAGGTCTGGAGGTCTGTACAGACAGATAGGAAGTGACAGAGCTGGGCAGGAAGAGGAAGTGATGTAGAGGGCAGAGAGAGGAAGTGAGATGCAGAATAGAAAGGCATATAGGCATGAGTATACAGGAAGTAGGTCTCTTTGGTGGAGGATCTCCAAGCAGTAAGAACGTGCTTGGTTTCTTTCTGCTTTTCTGATCTCTCAGCTTTTTATCCCAACATCTGGCTTTGGGTTTTTATTAATAAGCCTGTTTAGCAATTCATCATACAGTTTAAGATATTGGAGTGTCTCTTCCTGACATGCTCATTAGTAATTTTTAGGGTGTGAATATTGTCTCTGTATATAAAATAAGCCCCTCTTGGATCATATGGCATTTCTCTGCATGACCTCTATGTATCCGCAGCTGTGCCCTAGACTCCAGAAATTTCAATGTAAACAAATGATTTGCTTAGGAAAACATTGGGCATACATCTCACAAGATTAATCCAAGGAAAACTTTCACAAAAATAATTTCTATAGTCAATTATGTTTGGGGAACCTGTAGGTTCCTTTTCTGGAAGAGATTTGCAAATGAAACTTGCTTCATTTAAAGGCTCCAAGAAGTCCTCTGGAGTTTGTCAGGTAACTGAACATAGAACACTGTTGCTCTTACAGTGCCTATTAATACCCCATGAGTACACTTTGATAAACATTTCACCACAATGTCAGTCTTAGCATCCGTAGCATTTGTTGTCCAGGGCATTGTACAAGGTACTGTTGAAGATATTGAATGGTAAGATACAATCTATTCCCACAGTTGATTATATTAAAGTTGAGCCAGAGCATATAAATAAAAAGATAAACAATAATCTCAGGCACCAAGACACAGCTACCAATGAGGAGTCTGCACAAAGTCCTGCAGGGGTGCATAGGAGGCCGTGTTGTTACAAGCTAAGTTTTCCCAGAAGGTTTCTAGGAGGATTTAGGATGTGAATTAATCCTTGGAGGGAGCTGCAAAGTATAGATGACCTATTTTATCATTTAAAGCACGGCTTCCAGTAAAGTGTATCATTATGTTGTTCCCTGTCACTCAGTCATAAACCCACATGATACTTCACAAAACAGACAATCATAACAGGAAACTGCTCATCAAAGATAAGGGTAATAAAGGGAAAAAAGTGAAGTGAAATTTAAAACAAGAACGGTAGTAGTTGTAAAAAGAAGTAGCTAAGCTGAGGACACTGAAGTGGTCACTGTTTAAGAGATACTGNCTGTGCAACCACAGACGCTTGAAGTAAATTTATCACCATAAAGGAAGAAATTGGGGCTAGGGACATGGTTCACTTAATAGAGCGCTTGCCTTTCATGAGTGAAGCCCTGTCTTCAGTTCCATATAAGCCTGGCACGTGTCTACACTCTGCGCATCCAGGAAGTGAAGGCAGGATAACCAGTTCAAGGTCAACCCTCGGGTATATAATGAGTTCAAGGCCACCCTGGGCTACCTGAGAACCTGTCTCAAAACATAAAACAAGAACACAGCTGTAAGGAAAAAGATGAGGATGGTCCACAGAAAATGATATAAGCAAACTATTTCCAATTAAAGGAATTCCCAGAGAATGCTAAATGTTGGAAGCTGCCTCAAACTTAGAAAGGGATATAATAATTTTCAAAGCATAGGAAAAAAATACTCCGTATTACAAGCGATACAATAAACAGTCAAGATCAAACTACATTTTATTGACCAAGTCAGCCACAATATCAGGAAATGCTATTCAATTATTGCCATCAACTTTTTTAGTTTATGCACAAAATAATAGCTTCAGTATGACATACATGTATATTTTTATACTTTGTTCATATTCATACCCCATAATTTTATTCTCCTTTCCCCCTCTTCTCATCTCCTTCCTCTCCCCCAAAACTATGTATAGATGTGTGTGTGTGTGTGATCTAGATTAAAATATTAAAGTAGGTTGTACTTGTTTGATTCTAGCTTCTTTCACATAACATAATGACAGCCAGCCCAATATCCTGGGTCTTTTGTCATCTGCCTGTATCACTCACTTATCTGCCTCAAAGAACTTTCACCCTGCAGTGTCACACAAGCATATCAGCAAGTTTAGAAATTGAGCATGATGGACCATGACCCACGACAAGCTATAGCCTTCACTACTGATGCTGGAGTCTGTCAGCTTGGGTGAGAGTCAGTTCACATGATTCCCAGGAATCAAGAACTCAAGGCCACAATTGTTAAATTTGATTTCTTGATCATATCTCAGAATTCTCTGAAGCTGAACCAAAGTTGTGGTGATGTTTGTTTGTTTTCTTTTTCTTTTTTTCCTTTTCTTTATTGATATCAGGATGCAGTATTTCCTTGACCTTGCCTTCCATCCCTGATACCATTTCTTCAGCTTCTTCTAATCTACTGGCTATTTTCTACTGTCTTTGTTTAATTCATGAGGTTTTCATTTCCAACATGTGGTGGCCCCCATAGGCTCATATATTTGAATGCTTAGTCATCAGGAAGTGGCACTACTTGAGAAGGATTAGGTGTGACCTTGTTGGACTAGGTGTGGTCTTGCCGGGAGAAGTGTGTCACTTAGGGTGGGCTTTGAGGTTTCAAAAGTCCAAGCCAGGCCCTGTATCACTCTCTTCCTGCTGTCTATGAATCTGTATGTAAAACTCTCAGCTACTTCTCCAATACCATGTCTGTCTGCAGGCAGCCATGCTCCCCCACCATGATAATGGATTAACCTCTAACACTATAAACAAGCCCCAACTAAATCCTTTCTTCTATACGAGTTGTCATGGTTATGGTATCTCTTCATGACAATAGAACAGTGACCCAACACACAACATTTCTATTGTTTTCATTAAAAATTTCAATTTCCTTGCTGACTTTCTTCTCTAGGTCTTAAATTGATTTTCTTCATTTATGCACTTGTTTGCATCTTCTTTGAAGTCATTGATTTGTTTGTTTGTTTTGCTGTTGTTTTTCATTTTGCTTGGTTTTTTTGTTATTTCGAGACAAAGTTTCTCTGCGTAGCCCTGGCTGTCTTGGAACTTGCTCTATAGACCAGGCTGGCCTGGAACTCTCAGAGATCTGCCTGCCTGTGTCTCCTGAGCACTAAGGTTAAAGCTGTGTGCCACCACACCCAGCTATCTTATTTTCAAGTAAACTTTAGAATTATTCTTCTTACAGTTTACCTACTTCAGTCTCTTTGGATTCAGCATTTGAGGAGTTACATTTTGGAGAAGCCATGTTACCTTGCCTTTTTGTGTTTCTGTGTTACAATTTGTGCATTCATTAGTTTTGGATCTTCCAGTTTTATCCAGGCATCTTCTTGGTGTAAAGCCTTTTCTTGAAAATTCAATCCCTGATACCACTGAGAAAGCCGAAAAAAGGGCTCACGGGATGGCTCATGGGTAAAGGCTACCAAGCCTACGGACCTGAGTTCAAGCTCCAGGACCCATGTGCCAGAAGGAAAGAAGTGAGCCCCACAGTTGTCCTCTGGTCTGCACACATGCCATTCGAGGGCTACACCTGTACATATAAAGTAGTCAGCTGGAGCTTCAGTGTCCCCAGTCCCAGTGGCAGATGGGTGACTCTGAAGATCGGCCTTCCTGCTGATTGCAGGCTCATGGCTGGTACTCTGCAGTTATCCTCAGGGATGGGCTTAGCCCCTCAGGCACCAAGGATCAAGCTCCTCAGGTGATGAGCTTAGGCTCTTAGGCTCCAAGAGTCAAGCTAATGTCATCCATACTTCATTTCCTGCCCTATCCCTTATGCCACTTGAAGTTTTCTGTGTGTCAGTGTCTGGCGCTTCCCTCCTTGTGACTGCCTCACATGGCTATCTTTCACACTGGTGTTTTGGCAAGTTATCTCATGGTTCCTTGATTCTTTACTCTCAATTCAACACCCCCACTGCCCCCCCATGTATCTCAATCCTAAACAATAGGTTCCTCTCAAGACAGCACCTTACTAAAAACCCTCTAAGACATATAGAATAGCAGAGAGATCTCTCCACTGCTGGCTGATCGTACCAGAGGGGTCACTGTCTCACCAGTGAGGACTGCAAAGTCACCTGTGGGAGGACAAGAGTCTGTCATCGGGGCTGCCTGACGTCCTGTTGGAAGAACTTCTGTTCTTCCTGTTCCTAGGAAAGGAACGGCACAGCCAGGACCTTGTGCTGCCCTTGTCAGAGTTCCCTTGTGTCTCTTCACTTTGCAGCTCTTCTGTCACTACCTTTGTGACTTCCATGGCTCTTTCATTTGTTCTCTTGAAGCATGATTCCTTCTTTGTTATCTTGACTTGAGTCACACAGAAGCAGCTTCCAGTCTGCCATCTTATTCTGGATGTCTCAAACTATTGTTTTCCAAAGGAACAAAACACTTCAATTCCCAAGGTTTCTAATGTCTGAAACTGTAATAACCTAAGTATTAGTTTCTATTTTTAAATTTTCCAATATTTTAACAAAATTAATGAAGTCACAAATGATCAAGTTTTCTTTGTTAATTATTAAGAAGCCTTTGTATCATTTTAGATTACTTCTTTTTTACAGTCTCATACTATTCTCCCAAACAAGGACTATCCAAATGAATTTAGATTTTAGCATTTAAGAAAACAGGCTATAAATATAAGTTTGCACATTCTCACTATATGGGCAATAATCCTGAAGCCAGTCATGTAGAGATACAGATAGGGTCTGCAGAGCTCCAATGTGGGAGGTAAAGAGAAGCAGGCAGGGTCTCCTGAGGAATGGAGCTGAGGCGGAAGGTAACTGAGAGAGTAGTAGCATCCCAAAGCCAAAGTGAGAGGAGAATTAAGTCCAGACGTACAGGCCGGCGCTGGCGAGACAGACTGAAACGGACCGTTCTTTTCAGCAATATGATGGGCACTGGGAACTCTGAGAGGAAGTGTTTTAGTAGAAATGTTGTGGGAGATTCTGATTAGACTGATTTGAAGGAAACCGGTAAGAGATGGGATATAACGGCTATAGACAGCCTTTTGAGGGGACATCTATAGGGCACAGATGGAATTCGGTGCAAGGCTCTTTCATCTTCAACAGATGACAGACCACGGCATATTTGTACCCCAACTAACAGAATTAGCATAAGAGGTTGTATCAGAAGATATAATTATTAAAACAGTTTCCTTGACAGGGGGTAATATCATGTGTGCAAGAAGAGTTCATCCCAGATAAAAGCAGAACCTTAACAAAATAGGCAGACACACCTGCCTCAAATGTAAAATGGTACAGGACTATGGTAGAGATTCTAACGTGAATCAGACCAGAACCACTGACATTACAGAAAATGTCATTAAAAGCAAGGGGGGATGCTAGAGGCTAAGGGTCAAGAGTGAGAGCAAGGAGATGGGAGGAGATGAGGGTGGGACAAGTTAACCAAAACTAAGGGTATATGAAAACACTTATGGAGTCCACTATTTTATAGGCTAATTAAAATACATAATTTTATAAAGCTTTTTTTAGTTTATTTTATCTTATGTGTATGAGTCTTTTGCCTGTGTGTATGTCTGTGCACCACATGCATGCCTGGTGCTTGCAGAGGCCAGAAAAGAGTGTCTGATCTCTTGTAACTGGAGATCCAAGTGGCTGTGAGCTGCCATGTGAGTGCTGGGAATGAACCCAGGTCCTCTGCAAGAGCAGCCACTTAAGTGTTGAGCCATCTCTACAGCCCCATATATATGTGTATATAGATGTGTGTGTGTATATGTATATATAAACTCCTTTTAAATGTGTGTGTGTGTGTGTGTGTGTGTGTGTAATAGAACACAGTATATATGCATTATATACTGGTATTTTGAGACAGAGTCTCTCTACATAGCCCTGGCTTCCTGGAATTCACCATGTAGACCAGGCTGGCTTCAAAATCACAGATCCACCACATATAGTAAGGAATCCATGNCTCATACAGTACACCTGGTCAAAACCCCACGGCTGGGAAAGTGATAGGCCCTGGGGATTTGGGGCCAACTACCTATTGTTTTGCTAAATGGATATGTTATCAAATTATCTTCTAAATGTTTGTTTGTACCCATAGATTAGTGCTGTTCTCAACCATGGTCAGAGAGACTCCTTTTTACAGTAGGCAGTGGTCAATGCCTGGTCATAGTGCTAAGAAAAACTGGTTTTTGAGTACTCAAACCTAGATGGGAGATTTGTACACCCACTCCACCCTCCCATGGCTCATGTAACATTGTGGATGATGGGACAGAAGGAATATAAAAACCAGAACAAGAGAAGTGCTGTGAAACGCCGTCTTCTGGATGTGATGTGACTATTGTACTCGTGGACCCACAACAGCTATGGTGATCAAGCCAGGCAACACTCTAGCATGGATAAGTTTTTAAAACACACAAAGGTGGGAGGGAGAGTGCTGGGAGAATCAGTACTGGAGAGGTAATTTACACTGGATATGATCAAGATTCACTGTATATACGTATGAAGCTGCTATAAATCTAAAACATTCCTTTAAAAAACTCACTAAAACACAAGTTCTCAGGCGCCATCCAAGACTACTGCATTACACATTTTGGAAGCAAAGCCTGGAGATCTGCTTTACCAGGGACAATGATACACCTTAGTGTGAAGAACAACCGGACTAGATGACATTTCACATCTCCTTGGACATGTCATTTGTCGTGACATCTTTCAACCTGTGCTTTCAGCAATCTGCCCCTTCAGCTCTCTGCTGTCTTCGTAATGTTGCAGTACTGGGTCCACATAAAAGATTCTGAAACTCAAGCTGCTTCCTAACTTTTATCAGCTCAAAAAAAGCCAAATATCTGTATTCTGCTTCCAAAACAATGCCATTTATATATCTTTAAATATACTCAGAACCATTTCCAAAATAAAGTTTCTTCATGATGGCATGCTAAGCTCAGCTCTGAGGCAGGAAACATGTCTTCTGCCTGCCAGGTTTTGTAATATGTAAGCACACATTTTCCTGAAAAAGATGCTTGGAACTCAAAATGTACAGATCTTGAGGGGTTTGTGTGTGTGTGTGTGTGTGTGTGTATGTGTGTATTGCTTAAAGTGTGTTACCCCTCAAGAGCAGAGCAGTCAAGGAAAGACAGGTGACAATAATCCCGTCCCACACTGCTGTTCTTTGTGGCCTTGGGTCTCTCCAGCCACACACTTGGAGGAAACTTCATACAAACAGAGGAAGCAAGAGTCTTTCTGGGAGAACTTGGTAGCCGACTTACTACACTGGACATTGATGCCTGCTAAAGATAAAACCTGGGAAAAGACCTCCGGGTCCCATTCTCCATTGTTGCTGCCTGGGTCCAGTGTGTATGTCTGACTGTGTACACATTTCCCGGGGTGGGGGCACCACCAGCACACAGCTGTCTGTGGCAGGATTGCTGATGTTTACAGTAGCAAGCTATGGCTGCTTTTGCCAAAACATGGTGTTTCTTATTTAAAGATGAGAACAATTCCTTTTCTACCCAACTCCATTGTTACTTGGTTTACTAGACCTTTCAGGCGGAGGAAGCAGTAAATTACTGAAGGAAAAAGTGTATACCTCACCAGGGTGTACTGGTTTGAATTTAGATGAAGTCTCACACACCAATCAGATGTAATGATACAGATTTTCTCTGCTTTATGGAAACTGGTATGAAAAAATAAAAACAAAAATAATCAGATGCTTCCTATGTATATCCACACCCTCTTGCCCCTCTAAATTAAGAGCATTGTTCTAAGTGTCCAGCTTGCTGGCTCCAGAAAGCCAGCTGATTAGCAATCGGGAAGACCTCTGCCAGCCTACAACACTGCTGGCAAGCCCTCTCTCCACAGTGTCCCAAGGCTCCTACAACACTGCATCGATCCCATGAGTTACTATTTCATCATCAGGGTGATGATGTGTTGGGNAAGAGAAGGGTTAATTTTCTCCTTAGTCACAAAAAAAGTAAGATTTACCTTAAAGTAAAATTGATTTTCAAAGCACATCTACAGAATGCCAGTATCCAAAAGAGGTAGTGTGTGTGGCAGGGGGGAGGGGTGTTTTGCAGGAGACAAATCGGGGGACTTGCCCTTATTAGGCAGGTGCTCTCCTGGACTACATCTCCAGCACTTTAGTACATTCTCACAAGAAGACTCCCAACCTTGTCTATAGTAATCTGTAGTGTTCCCAGTGCCTAAATCAAGTCACCGCTCAATTTAGACATGAATACCACCCTTGGCCCTGTATTTAAACTTTGACCTCTTCCCAGTGTGACCACACTGAATAAATCTCCTTTTTCTGCTCTCCATTTTAATTTGTTTATTGAAGACAAGTGGCCAGAGCTGATTTGGGGCACAGGTTGTGACCCCCAGGTCCAACAACAGGTTCCTCCACTGTTTGGCCAAACTGTAAGTAAATGGGTTTTCTTTCATCAAAAAAAAAAAGTTAGAATAATAAATGTACATATTTATACTCATATTCTACAATAGAATTAAAAACATAGGAAAAGAATCTTTCCTTGTGAAAAATGGGTTAGATTAAAGGACAAGCTACAAAGTGGCTGAAAATCTCACATCACTGGCCATTAAAGGGTCTGCACCCACTACAAAGAACTCTTAAAACTTAGCAGAACACCCACAACCGTGACCGTACGGAGACAAATTAAACCTGGGACGGGGATTTCTATATGCTCATTAAGATCACTAAAATTAAAAGCAAATGGGGCAAGCAAAATGGACGAGTGGGAAAGGCACTTGCCACATAAACCTGGGAACCTGGCTTTGAGACCTGGAAGCCACATGAAAGTAGGAGAAAACTGGCTGCACAAAGCTGTTCTCCACACACGTGCCACCACACAGGAGCCAAATACATCATATGGCAAGCACACACCCACACTAATGATGAAGATGATGAAGATGATGATGAAGATGATGATGATGATGATGATGATGATGATGGTGATAAATAATTTTAAACATAAGAAAACCAAATACTGGACAGAAGAAGTAGAACTCTCACACATTTGGATAAAATTCAAAATGCTGCAGCTAGTCTAGAAAACTATTGGGCAGTTAGTTCCTGGTGAAATTAAACATGCAATTGTCATGTGTCTAAGCAATGACAATTAGTCAGTATAAGGTATTTATCCTCCAGAAATAAAAATTAAAAACCTGCATAAATATTTTAGTAGTTTCCTTTATAATCAACAAATCTAGAAATAAGTCAAATGTGTCCTTGGTAAGAAAACTAACAATGATGCATCCACTCATTGGATACCACTCAGAAACAAGAAGGAACCAATTTCTAACACTGGGCTGGCCTGGTATCAGCCTAGGCTAGCAGAATAACTTCAGTGACAGTTCTAGACTCTGGAAAGTCCAAGATCAACTTACTGTGAAGCGCAGTTCCTGGCTGAGAGCAGCCTTACCACTATCCTCCCAGGTGGAGAGCTCTGTTCCCTTCCTCCATTAAGGCACCAGCGTCGTCGTGGGCACTCTGCACTCGTGACCCAACTCAAACCTAATATTATCATATTGGGGATTAGGGCTTTAATATGTGAATTTGGATCCCAGAACCATTCAGTCCAGAACATGAAAAGACATCAGTAAATACCAGATACCATTGGAATGAAGAAAGCCAGTTTCGGAATGTTGCTTACTACATGCTTCAGTGTGGGAAAGGTAAAACAATAGNGACTGAGAGAGAATGGAGTAGATGAAGAAAGGAGGTGGAGCATGGGGTGCTGCGCTGTTGACATCTGCTGCTGCTGAATGTCACAGAATAGATTGTATGTAATAAAATCCCTAGAGCTGAAACTATCGCCCAAAGAGAAATTCTTGCATTTTTTAATTTAGAAATAAATTACAAAATGGTGCCAGATTCTATTCAGAGAACTAACGTCAAGAAGGACCTTTATTTAAACCTAGCTGTAATGATGTTGTATCATTGCTATTCATAATTGGTCTACAGAGATGGCCTGCTTCAGGAAAGAAAACTTTTAAAAAGGGTAACCGAATGACAGTTAACCTAAAAACAACAAAAGGAAAAGACTAATGGCTTTGTCTCAAGTCATGGGAGGAACTGGTAAAGACAGACTTGATCTGTCTCCAGTCTGGCCTCCCAAGTGGGGTCTGAACCTGTGTGAAGACAAAAGAATAGAATGACAGAGGTCACAAGCCTGTGAGGCTCTAAGAGAGCAGTGACCACACTTTATTCCCACATTTGAAGAGAGCAATTCCAAGGACTGGTTCCTAAGAGGAAGGTCTCCAAAGAGCTGAGCATCACCTGAGGTGGAGGACCNCAAAGGAAGCCACTGGGGCGTGTGCTCCCTGAAGTCCCGCCCGCATGCTGCTGGAGCACAAATTAAACCTCCCCAGGAACAGGGCTCACTGTGAGAGTTCCCAAAGCAAGTCCCCAGGGAACTGCGCAGGTGTTAATTAGAAATGACACATTGTACATAGCCCATCCATTGGTCTTCCTCTGTCACAATAGAAAGAGAGAAAGATGGTTTATTTCTCTCATCAAGTAGAGAGGAAACTGCTTTGTGTCAGAGAACTACTTATTTAAACTTTCAAAGTATGGGTAAATCCTTTGAAACAGAGCAAGATTACAGAAGGGTGTGTGTAACTTAACTTAGTTAGTGTGTAGGAAACACTAATGCACAGTAGTGGTGTCTTGAAATAGTTTTTACTGGGTATACGGTATGTTTTTATATTTGTATTTCTGAAGTTCCTTCCTTTCTTAATTTGACAGAGCAGTGTGTACAACAAAAGTCCACCAGAGGGAGACTCAGGACTGTGTTCCCCTTGGGACGTCTTCAGGCTTAGTCAGTCTACTTCAGCCTAAATGTTGTCTGCAGGGTACAAGGAGGCAATCCAAGATGGAGGATAGATTCACAGTCTGAAGTGAGATAAAGGGAGAAGAGGGAAGGGAAGGCCCTGTCCTCCTTCAAAGCCCTGCTTTCCCTCTGGGGCTTTCATGGCTTTCTCCTGATTCTCTGGGGTTTGCAAAGCTAGGCTGTGTGTTTTCGAAAGCAAAGACAATTTCCTGGCAATTCCAAGCTGAGCAAACTGTACAGGAATACTCCCACTCCACCTCCCCATTGCCAGAGGAATGTGTCATTCAGCAAACAGGAAGCACTTGCCAAATTCAAGAGATCCCTGAGGGATTTTAAATCCTCTGACAGAGCCAAAGGCGATAAAATCCCAGACCTTGCCACAGATTTGGTGGAGGGTGGGTTTAGTCTTCCTTGTAAGCTTCATTGATTAATTCACTCAACTAAAGGCAGCCTTCACTTTCATAAAGGTATCTCTAAGGGCTAGAGACACAGGTCAGAGGTAGGATTTTGATAGCACTTGTACAGCCTTGAGTTCAGTCCCCAGCACCACCCAACAAGATGAAGAAGGAGCGTCTCTAATTGTAGGACTGTCCTGCAGCTAAGCATGAAAAGCACAGACCAGCTACACTACAACAGATTTCTACATAAAGCGCACCATCAGTGGAGTTTACATTTAAGATTCTAGGAAATGTATCTATCAACTATTGCGTGCAAAGAGAAGTTCCAAACTAGAGTTCCTGGTATGGTGAGGAGGTAGGAGAACTTCAATGCCAGTATGAACTCGTTAACTAGACTCTCACTCAAAAAGCAAGAGCTTCTGGGTACATAAATCTGTAGAAGAAGAAAGGCCCTGGGTTTGACTTCCAATAC
>LZPO01055246.1:31221-51418 GCA_001675575.1 Neotoma lepida
ACCAGGTGGGCCTTGAACTCACAGAGATCCTCCTGCCTCTGCCTCCCAAGTGCTGGGATTAAAGGCGTGGACCACTAACCCTGGCTTTAAGCTTCCTTTTAAAATTATTTTATGTGTAAATATTCTGCCTTCATGCATGTATGTGTACCATATGCATGCCTGGTGTCTTCAGATCTCCTGGAACTTGAGTTACAGATGGTTGTGAGCCACTGTGTGGATGTCAGGAACTGAACCCAGGTCCTTCCTCTGCAAGAACAAATGCTCTTAACNGCTCAGCTATCTCTCCAGCCCCATGACAGGAATTCTCAGTGAGACTCCTTTCACCCATGACTTTTCATGCCAAGTGTTCTCACCAGCACCTGGGGCTGTGGCCGCTTCTGCTCCAACACAGGGTGAGCTGGAACAGTCATGGATGGGATTGTTGCTGCCTCAGCAAAGTTCAGTGGACAGGGCTCTCCTTCCTGCTTGAGTCACGGGAACAATCCGGAATCTGTAACTGCTTCTGCTAGTTACAGATGAAACAAAAACTTGAAGAAAAATGAGCAATGTAAAATGTAAACTGGGCCGTGTCTGTTTAGGTCCTAGAAGAGGTGATCTAAACAGCTGTACAGACTCTGACACCTCAGCATTTGCCTTTGGCCATAAACAGACATAGCACTGCAAGAACTCTCAGAGCCACAGGGTAACCACAGAAGGATCAGTTTCCATCTCCTAGAAACGAATCTGTACAAGAAATCTGATGACATATTCCTGGACTGACCGTAAAAACCATTTCCCCAAATAANATCAGCTGAGTCTCTGGCCTCTATCCTGGGGACTATCCCCAAATTCATCTGGGAAATCATCAGATTAAATCAGTTTGGCTTTACCAGAGCGTGATATGATTTGCAAGGCTATGTCATACAACCACATAATTAGTGTGGATGAAAACACTATTAATTAGAGATAAGCATCTGTCCAAGAACTTGCTATAATCAGATCTTGTGGGAATTTATCTCAATGCTTTGCCAACCCCAGATACAAAATAACTTTACATGTGAGATGGAGTGCTCCATCCTAGGAAAAGTGTGCTTGTAACTCTGCTCACAAGGAAAACGTTGTGTCTGTTTCCTCAGACTCACTTTCCTTTCTTGATTAAGAACTCTGACCTCATAGAACATAATAAGCAGTGAGTTTTAAATTATAGTTTCGTTTTTACAATTTTCTAAGCATTGCCTTTTAAAAATCTTTTAAAATAAGCTCATATCCCAAAAATAATTATACTTGGGTTTTAAAACAATTCTTTCAGAAATACCTTTTAAGATAAAATAACAATGAAAATGTAAATCCAATTACAATTACAATTCTATTCTTCAGAAGGAAGTGGGTAACTTCCTTCTGAAGAATAGAATCAGACATGATGAAACTAATGATCAAATTCCTTTATAATGAACTTCTTCATGACAAAAAAAATTATCTTGGATCTTCTATAGAGTCTTTTTTAGATTTATCTTATTTTATACATATGAGTATTTTGTCTGCATGTAAGTCTGTGTATACCATGTGATCACTGGGGCCAGCTCCTGGAANTGGAGTTACAGATGGCTGTGAGCCTCCATGTGGGTGCTGGAAATAGAACCCAGGTTCTCTGCAAAGTTAATAAGAGCTCTTAACTGCTGAACCCTCTCTCCAGCCAGTTGTAAGGTAAAATCCCAGGAGGAACTCAGAAAACTATAATCTGTATGTATCAACTATATCATTGTATGCTATAACTTTGCTAATAGTGGTGCACTGTAGTAAAACAACTGATTTAAAAGAGTAACTTCCCCCAGTACACTCTGGGCTCAGACAAATACACATAGCTCATTTATGGGAGATCCAGGCCTAGGATATGAATCTGCTAATCCACTGCTTATCTGACTATCACATTTCTACTTGTCCCCATACCAGCCATTGCCAGCTTAGCCTGTACCCTGAACCCTGGTCCCAAGACAAAGCTGCTGGGCTTCCTGGTCTGATTTCCCTGGCACAGCCCCACAAACCCCACCAGCCTCCCTCAGCTCACCCTCCCCTGACTATTGTCCCTCCCTCTGTCTGTAAGGTCAGGCTAGTGTGTGGCTTTGTTCCTTCATCAAAAGCCATGTTTCCTTCCCTTAACAATAAAACTATGTATTCTCCCCGTCTCAGAGCCAAATAAATTCGTCTGTCCATTCACTGAGGAGAACGGGTTAGAAAAGCTTCCCCTTCCGGGTGACATGCACTCTGTTTCTGAGACAGTGGCACTCTGAAGACCAGCTCTGAACTTCCCCCAGGAAAGTGCTCCTCGATAAGGCTGTGCCCATGGTCAGTTATGCCCACTAATCATAGAACTATGGGGGGCGGGTGGACAGTACTGTGAGTCAAAGCCAGGTTCCTGTGTGTGCTTGACAAGTGCTCTACCACTGAGTTACAGCCCCATCTTTGGGTGTCATTTTTTTCCCTAGAATAATCACATCACCCCCAACAATCACTGTCTAGCCAGGGCAAATTTTGTCTTCAAGAGTAAATCTCCTAGCACAAGGGGATTCAGCCTTTGGATGGACCTCAATCAATACACAAATAAGACTCAGTTAACAGACAAAATGGAAAGCAATAGATGCTCTCAGTAGTAAGCACCTGCCATGGCCAACATACTGTCATTAATTGGTTGACTCTGTAATGAAGAGTGACCTATAGGTACATTTTAAGGTCTGGAGATATGAAGTGTCATGAGGTTTCAGGATACTATAGCCAGTTCAACACAATCAGATGCTGGAGTTTCAAAAAGAAGCAGAAAGGGATCAGACACAAAATATAAGTCCAGGGGACAGTAAAGGAGGAGACCTAGGGTCACGAGAAGGATTTTCAGCATTCATATTCCATAAAGGAAGGAAAGATAGGGAAGAAAGGCAAGGAGGGAGGGAGGGAGGAAGCCCACTAGAGTTTTAATTGGGGGAAGAAATTTGCACTGTAGAAAATTCGCTAGTAGCAATCTAAGAAAGGTGAAATCTAAGAAAGGTGAAACCAGAACAAAGATAGTGACAATAGGAAATGAGAAAATTAGAGACATCTGACAGATGGTAGCTAGCATCAACAGCCTGAGTGATTATTTCAGTTAAGCTAGTCTAGAAAAGGAGCTGTTGTGCTTCTCCCTTGGACAGCTGGATGAACAGAAGTACCATTAGTTGAGATACAGAGAAGGGTCATGCATGAGGAGGAAGGTCATGGTTCAGGTTTTGTCTATTGAATTTAAGATGTTGGTGAAATATTTAGTTATATTAGTCAGAGAAACAACTAACAGACATAAATATTTAAGAAGGAATTTATTATAGAAATTGGTTCCTGCAACTATGTAGGCCAAGAAGCCCAAGACATGCCATCCATAAGCTAGAAAACCAGGGAGGCCAAGTGGTACAACTCAGTCTTGAGTCCAAAGGCCTGTAAGCCCAGGGTAGCAGAGTGTGGTTACTTAACCAGGGGAGCAGAGTGTGGTTACTGATTTAAGAACCAGAGTCTAAAGTCTTAAGAACTAGAAACTCTGATGTTCAGGACCAGAGAAAATGGATGCCCCAGGTCAGGGAGAGTGAATTTGTCCTCCCTTGGCCTTTTCAATCTCTCTCCAGTGGACAATGCCCACCAGTATTCATGAGGACTAACGTTTTCACTGAATCTGACTCAAATGCTAATCTACCCCAGAAACTCCCTCATGCACATCCAGGAACAATGCTTTGCTAGGTATCTGGATAGACCAGTCAAGCTGATGTATCAATTAACCATCATACCTAAGTAGGAGGGGGATGTGTCCTAGACCCACCTGTTCCTGCATCCAAGGTCTTCAGATAGCCAGGTATAGCTATCTCTGAGTTAGCAAGCATTTGTAAGACTTGAAAATGCATGCAAACTTAGATGTACATGTGGAGTGGGAAGAGGAGTTGGGAGGAGATAGGATCAAGATACACTGTCTACATGTATTAACTCTTCAACAAATAAATGAAATCAAAAACAATAAAATTAACCATTACATTAACCGCAATTAAATTTGTAGATACCTGGAACTTTATAAAACTTTGCAATTAATGACATATATTTGATAGAAAAGCCAATATTATACTCACATTTTATAGATTCCAATCCCTCAGCAGTAACCAACAGCTCTCTACCTGGACTTAAGACCCTCTCCACAAGAGGAGACCAGGCCTGGCACAGGAGACCTAGCTGACTACTCAGTGTTAGTGGAATCACTGTGGTTGCAGGAGAACCTATAACCACTAATTTACTAAACCAGCACAATCCTAACAACCATCTACAGACATTACAGGGTTTCTCTGTGTAACAGTCCTGGCTTTCCTGGAACTCACTCTGTAGACCAGGCTGGCCTCGAACTCACGGAGATCCGCCTGCCTCTGCCTCCCAGGTGTTGGGATTAAAGGAGTGTGCCACCACCACCCAGCCAGACATTTGTTCTTATTCCCACAGATAAGTGTAGTCTTCACCCCTCATCAAGGAAATTTCTCTTTACAACAGAGACCACTATAGAAAATCACAGCCAATCAAAATGCATTTGTCGTGCCCATTCCCAATGGATATATCTACAAAACACCTAAGGCTCAGGGTACACTGCAGAAGAGGGGACAGAAAGATTGTAAGAGCCAGCGGATCAGGGAATTTGCTGTGAGATTGTGTCTCCTAGTAATATCAGAAGCTACACCCATAAAAGTCTCCTGACATGACTGCCCAAACATGATCTGAACAGAGAGGACACCAATGCACAAGCCAAACTGGACAGGGAAAAGCCCACGAGGCCTCAACCCTACACAAAGAACTCCAGGCAGCTAAGGATGCTGGGAGTAAGAGCAGTGGTCCTCCCCAGGGAAGAACACACCAATTGGTTTCCAGTGCCAAATGGTCAGGAATACATATGTTATACAAATACATAGATGCATGCAATAACAACTGATAAATAAAAGAGGCCATGAATTTGAAGGAGAGCAGGAAAGGGCATATGGGAAGTTTCGGAGGGAGAGAAGGGAAGGGAGAAATCTTGTAATTAAAATACAATCTAAAAAATAAACCAAAATATTTGCCAAAAAAAAATCTCACAGTACAAATCTAGAATGCCTTCTCTATTTGGAACTCTCCCCCACCCCACCCCCCAAAAAAGCTCTTTCCCTAGTCACTTGGTTTAAGTGGAGTCAATTTTATGTCCTTTACCCTGAATTCCAGTGACCAAAGCTGGAATATTCCAGTATCTAATCCTTCAGGCCACAGTCTCAGAGTGACTTGACCTGGAGAATGAGAATCCTGAATAGATATTTAGGATTGTGACTGGGCTGAAGGTCCTGTCCTCTCATAGACAACTGCTGCGTGTCAGCACTTTAGGACTGACCTACAGCACAGAAAGGCAGGGCAGCAGCTGGAGAGAAACAGAGAGCATGAACCCAAGTTGCCCTGTGTCCTCGGTTCCCGTGTGTTCTACCACACCTGGCCCTTTCCAGGTAAACCCACCATCGAATCCTTTCCCTGCTCCAAACTACTTCAACCTGAGTCCTTGTTATGAAGTTAATGTAGAAACTGGGGTTTGGTCAGCTTCTTGACTAACATCACGCCCGGGCAAGCAGCAGACAGCAAAGTCAAGTTGCTGTGTTCGCTATAACACTAGGCAGACCACAAGACTCTAAAGAGATGCCTACTGCCTAGCTAAAGGAGAGTCTGCACATCCCCTGTGTGGCTAAATGAATTTCCAAAATGGATCAAGAGCCAGGTTCAAATTCAGACAAACTCAGTTTACTACAGTGGTAAGGAAATCAATTGTTTTCTTTGAGTTTCATTTGTAAAGATGAAATAAACCTGAGTCCTACTCACTTCATCGGTGTTGTTTTAATTAGGGAACTAATACATGTGAGAACATTCGAAAANAACACTTACCTCAAAAGGTAAACATTGCTGATCTGAACCTGCCACAGAAACGTGTTTTCTCACTTGTCAAGCACAAGCCTCCTTACGACCTTGGGAGTGGGAAACAGAAATCTCAAATGTTATCGTACCCATGTCAATTTCCATCTGAATAAACAGTCACTTCTGTGTTATTGTTGTTACTGAACACTTATTGAAAGCGAGACAGGGTCTGGGTGCCCTGGAAAGCACAAATCCAGAGAAGTCTCTGGGAAAGGCAGGAAGCCTAAAGCAATGGTTGGCATCATACTTGGGAACACGAAACCAAAGGTGTGGTCCCTAAGTCTCTTTCAGAACCCACAGAGAACTGTGTCCATATAGCTGAGCCTGTTCTATGGTTCCTTTCCCACCTCCACGGGGCATTTTGAAGACTGGTAAGATAATTCAGCGTGCATACCTCAGAGGACAGGGTTACAATGTTTTACAATTCAGCTTGTCTTGGCTCTGTTTATTACAAACACTGCTTCATTTTGAAAACAGAACTCTGTCTTTTCCTTTGGGGCATTTTTATGACATCATATGGATGTCAGTTTTTCTCTTTGCTGCACAGGTGCACCACGTTTAAANGAGGAGATTCTTTTGTTCTGAAAATGTGTGTGTGTGTAAATCGCATTTCATTAAAATCAGATTATATCCAGAATGCGACAGGGGACCTCACTGTTTCTACGATCTTCGTGGGAAGTCAACTGTGAAACAGCACTGGGTACATTGGAAGGCAGGCGCCAGGAATGGAAATTGAAGCCCCAGTCCTTGTTACTTCCTATTCTGTGGCTCTTGGCAAATCACTTAGCTTCTTCCTAACAGTTCTCACACCTGTAAAATGAGGGTGCTATGGGGTTTTCTTTAACCAACCTTTATGGATGTATGTGTGTGTGTGTTTGTGTGTGTGTTTGTGAACATTCGATGACATGTTTCAGAGATAAGAAAGTTTAGATCCACGTCCACTAGGATTTCCACCCCTGCTCATAAAAACTCACTTAAAGAATTGGGAATAATGCAGAGGATAAACGAAGGCAGGGGGCATAAAATGAAATTATAATAGCAGATATATTGCTAACATAGTAGATAAAAATTATTTCTTGTGTGAAGAAGAAGAAGAAAATATAACTAATTCTTCTACCTTTGCTACCTGAGACAGCATAAATAGCCGTATGCTTGTGTGGCACTCATTCAGTCTAATAAATGCTCCAAGAGACCTAACTGAACAAATGACCTACCTCTATTATTAGAGATATGACATTGTACCAGTCACTTGTGTGCCTTCAATCATGTATCTTTCTGATGATTCTTTTATATCTCAAGACAAGAGTTCTCATATGTGGTTCTCAAAACACTAGAGTCAGTACTATCTGGATCCATGGTACAAATGTAGACTCCTGGATTCAGCCCAGATATGGTGAATTAAACTCTAAGAGGAGGCTGAATGATTTTAATTTTAGTAAGCATGCACATAAACTACTATTCACCTCTATATTGTGACTCTAAAATTTGACAGCAAATTTTGAGTTTCCAGGAATAAGAAAAATGGTAATATTTCTGTAAAAATATGCTCATGGGTGCCTTCAATTTCCTGGGGTTTTTAAAATGCTAAATGTAATGAATAAATAAATTCCAGGGAGCCCTAGAAATGTATCATAATATAAACAGTTAACTATGTACAGCCTAAAAATAAGTTCTTAAAAATACATTGTTATAAGGAAATATTCTGTGCATGTAATAAAAACCTCACATCACAGCATGTCCTATACACCTGCTGACCTCAGCTTTTGACACCTGGATTAGTCAAACTCCCTGGTTTTCCTAAAATGGGATAATACTGTAGTCCGAGGAAGGGCATGGCAAGCAGGAGTACTCCATGTCTGGGAGATGAGGAACAGCAGCCACTGTACGGCTGTAGTACGCCCCACATCTAGCAGCTAGGGGGTCCCTTTAGGTGGTGACTGTCAAGAACCATGAGAGCCTCAAAATGTTTCCCTTCAACACACAAGTTGATCACCCAAAATTCTATAGCTATCTAGAAGATACAAGAATTCTTAATTAATAAAAAGAAGTGTATTATTTAGGCCATGGCAGGAAGCATGGGCTTCATGTTTGCCTCAGTTTTAAGTCCCACCACAGGAGAACAGAGATGTCATTTCAGTGCTGTGCACACACACTAGGTCTACATCATTCCTCGATGCCAGGCTCAGGAAACCCCAATCTCACAAGGAGCTCCAAGCCTACCTGTCCAGTCTTGNTCTGATGGAGACGTTGCCCTGGNAAAAAAGCAAACATTTGCTCTGGAAGGACATGCTGTTTCCAAGACTTTTCCCTGTAAGCCATCCTTGAAAAGAGAGCTCAGAACTGAGCACTCTCCACGCCTGTTTACAAACCACACAAGAGAATCAGAGTTGCCATCCTGCGGTGACTTGATGGGACCTGATCATACCTATCTTAGCATCCACTACAAAAACTTGACAGGAAAATGCCACCATCTCTTCCTCTGCTTCAAGGAAAGGGTAAGAAGCAAAACACCCAGCAGATGGTTTACAAGCGCTGATTCCCTTCCTCAGGCTTCCTGTACATCTCCTCCACAATCTTGGAACTCATTTACTCTCTGACATAGTCTCTCATTTTCTATGTTTCCATTTGTTTTTAAAACAGTATTGATGATACAAAAGTGAATCACAAAGAAATCTGTTCCAGATGGCCCTACCTATAGCTTCCCCAAAGGTCTAAAGAATGTATTTCAAAGTTTCATGCTGGACTTTGGCTTAGTGTCTGTGCTTGTGTTGCACACTAGGTGGCGCTGATGGCATGATCTGAGCAGTCAAGTAAATAGATGTTTTTATCCATGTGAATGAAAGGGGTACATTTCAGTTATTAACTATACTTCTTGAAAAGAAAAAGAAAAAATATTTCTCAGATTAAGAATGATCATTCACCTTTTCCTTCTCAAACTATTTATAATGAGCTGCTTTGTAAATGACATAATTCAGCTCTAATTTTACAGAATTTTTAATATTTTCATACTTGGCCTATAATTCTACTTAGAAAGTTAAGAGAGGAGAATCTCAAGTTCAAGGCCTGTCTGAGCAACCTGGTCTCAAAACAAAAAAGTAACAAGTAGTCTAGGGAGATAGGTCAGTGGAAGAGCATTTGCCTTGTGTATGTGAGGTCATAGAATCAACCTCCCACCACCACACACACACCCGGTGATGGGGGGGNGGGCTGTAGCTTCTGCAAAATCCTGCAAGCCTGCAAACTAAAAAGCCAGCAGTCCATGTGTTTTGTAAAGAAAACTTTTTTTTTGAGTCCCAGGCATGCTCAGGCAAAAACGCAAGACTGCAGCCAGCTGGGAGGGGGGAGGTAAGAAATTCTGCCTGCCCCCCAATTTAGAACAACAAATAACTAAATCGATAAACCAGGAGCTCCTTTATCAATTCCTCTTATGCGATCAGAGGTTTAACTTGGAGGAAAGGAAAAGTTTGTGAGTAAGTCGTTCACAGACTAGAAGCGCAATGACCAGCATGCGACACAGCGCCAGTATAAACCAAAGGAAGGGCCTGCTACATCGTACGTCCTGACTGCAGAGCACAGGAAAAATCATTCCGACTGGTAAAAAGCTTCTCTCAACTTTAAACAACTCTNGATTTATAAAACTGAACACACACCAACTTTTATTGTTTTTATCTCTATAGGTGCTGGTGTCTCAGACAGTACCTTTGCCATACCACAGCAATGTGCCCCTAAGAGTAAGGTCAAAATAATACCATCTGATTCTTAGTCACACCTCTGCCTGTGGAATTTCCTCCCCAGCTCTTTGGTTCTCTGTCTTTGTGAGTGGCTATACCTGGAACCTTGGCATCTCAATGAATTTTTTTGGTGTCCTTGTATATTGGATTGTATTTAAATAAAGACAACCACTTTATCTGCTAGCTTCAAAAGACTAATTGTCATCTGTGAAGAGAGAAATTAAAAATTAAACAGAAAGGGAAAAGATAGTTATAAGTTACTGGTAATGTATTAGCTGTTTAGTATATAGTAGATTCATTGCTCATTCTAATACCAAAAGCAAAAACGAACAAATAAAATGCCATCCATGAAACAATGGCAATGATATTTTATGAACTAAAGATTGTGATTAATCCAATTGTTTACTCAAAAAGTAAACAAAATAAGTCAAAGGTCACAGAACCCAATCACAGCATGACAGTACACCGTATTATGAACCCTGCTAATAATTCAACTCAGTCCTGGGTGACAACCTAAGTTCAGACCAGGATGTCTGGTTCTTCTACTCTGGTGGGAATGTGAGCAAGGAAAGTCATGCTGGAGTCATGACTTTCCACAGGTACCCTCTTCCCAAGAAAGAAGAGCCATCAGAAGCAATGTCCGGGGAGGGGTCAGGGAGGAGCTCCCAAGAGAGCTCAGCAAACATCAGGGGTCTTGGGGTGTGATCAGAGCAATAAAGAGCAGAAAGAAGGCACGTCCTGGAGGAGACCCTGTGAGACCCTGAGAAGCATAATTCCAAAAATTTGGGGCCAAAGTTAAAACTATTAAAAGCTGTAAGGAGATGTGGCTCACAGGAGCAGAGCGAGCCTTCTACATTACCGCTCCCAGTCCACAAGCAAATGTTCTCTTTGTCCATCCTTGCTACTGAAGGTTTCCCTATAGCTGAGGAGCATGCCTTAGTACTTGAAGCATAGCATCATAAACAGTTCGTCATTTGGAGCACGCATCCCGTTCTTCAGCATTCCCTGACTCTGGTCTCAGAGCTGTGTCATGCTGTTATCATTGTCAGGAATGTGGATGGAAATGTGAGCTGAATGACACTGGACTTGAATTTGCTGCTCTTCCAGCATGGACTGTGAATGTGAATCTTATATCCTTGACATGAGTCTTGTCTAGTGATATTTTCTTAGTTCGCCATAACTTTATGTGTTTAAATTCATGTGTATTTAAGAAGTTCACTTAGAGAGTTCTGGTTAATTTAGGATCTAGTTCATTGACATTTCCTGTTCTGAACTTTTGTTCCAAATGTGAAAGCCGATAAGCTTCTGTCTTCATTACTCTGTCCTCTTGCCAGCAAGCAGGGTAACTGATCCACTTCTGGAGACTCTGCAACGCTACAGATGCTAACAATGATGCCTTGGAGTCCAAAACAAATGCATCAGGAAGCACGCTGGAAGGATACATAAAAGCCAGTAGGGACTTTCCATCCTGTGAAACAAATTCATCATAGACTTTAGCCCTGCTGGTAAAATGGAGGCCATTCAAAGGCAAAGTCTATGTTCTCAACATCTTTGTAATTCCCCAAAGTAATTAGTATAATACTCAGTTGACAGTTGTTCCTGGATGAACAATCACCTATTGTAGATTTATCCCTTTTATGTGTTTATCAAAGAAAGAATAAAGCAAAGTCATGGAAGTCACATAAACAGCACAATCATTAACCAATGACTAAACCATAGGTTTAATAAACAGTATCGACTGATTTCTTTTTAAGTAAGATACGAAAATTAGCAAGATTTCACTTCCCCCTACATCTTCACTCATTCTATTCTTTTTATACTGTTAGGTTTTATAACATTTACATTAGCTTCTGCAAGAATTCCTACAGTTTTTTAACCTTAANTCATTATCTGAATGAACTCGTAATCATTGCCTGCTCCTTCATCATGTCTTTTCCACTCTTGANNTCTGTATTTTAATTTNTTCTTTGGCTATAAGTCAGGGTTTCGTATGANAGTTGTTTCTCCGTTGAGGTTACATATGTGCTGTTGACTGAATTCCTAAATATGTGGGGATAACTTTGTTATATATCCATCCATATATGTGAATGGTGTTTTAACTGCTATGACATTCTACCAAATAGGTATTCTATATTCTCTCTGTTTGTCCGGATGTTTTCTGTGCTGTTTGTTTGGCAATCTGCTTTAGTGATTGCAGTTGTCTTTCTGCTGTATCAAGCTTATCACCTCCATTATGCTTCATGTCTAATTTTATTAATATATACTTGCATTGGTTCTTAGGCCCATCCTTCACATCAATAATTCTGGTTTATGGCATCTAATTTGCCCATTACTCTACATAAGTTAGTTCTATAATGTTGTTATCCTCTATCTCCTTAGCTCTGTGACTTCTCATTGCATTTTGATATTTGCTACTTGTTATTGTTATAGCTGTATATGTTATTGCTAAATTCTTCTACATTCAAAATACTCATTAAGTTTTTTTTATTCTTTTTCATTATATTTTTTTCTAGACCAGTTTCTTCCTTGGTCTTTGTTATCTTTCTTATTACTATTGGCTTATTTGCTATATTATACTTAATTTGCCACAGCATTGTCTCTTTTTGGGTTAATTAAATTGAGAGTTCTGTCCAGATCTTCTGTCTGTGCCAAAAAGAATGAACTCTTTTTATTTCCTGTGTAACAAATTTGAAATTTATTTCATGAGTTGATTATTTTGAAATTAAAATTTAATTACATAATTTACCCCTTTCCTTTCCTTCTTCCAACTCCTCCCATGTACCTTCCTCTTTTCTCTGGCCTCTTTTTAAGAGAGAGGGAGAGAGAGAGAAGAGAGAGAGAGAGAGAGAGAGTCCCTAAACATATCACTACAACCTGCTCAATCCATATAATGTTACTTATATGTACATGCTTTCAGGGTTGATCACTAGTTATTGGATACCCAGTTGTGGAGCTCTTCCCTAAACAAGACTGCTCTCTGAATCCCTTAGTTGTCTGGAGTCCTTTGGGTGGGGGTCTTGTGAGATCTCCCCTTCCATGGTAACACGTCTAGTGGTGTCATCCTGTTGAGATCTTGTTTAGGCAGCCATGTTGTTGAGACTTCATGAGCGTAGTTTCCTGGCCATTTCTAGGAGACACAATCTCCCGACAGACTTCCTGTTCCTCTGGCCCTTACAGTCTTCCCATCCCCTCTTCTGCAGTGTCCTCTGAGGCTTAGGTGTGGGAGTTAGGTAGTAGAGGCATCAGCTGCCTGGACACTACTAGATAACTTGTTCTCTGCATTTTGATTGGTAGTGGTTTTATGGACTCTTAATCTGCTGCAAAGAAAAGTTCCTTTGATGAAGGATGAGAGCTACCCTTAGTGTAGGTAAATATTTAGACTACAGTTAGGAATTACACTGTCTCACTAAAGTGATGGTAGTAAGTTCTCCAAAATCCATAGCTCCAGGCAATTGACTAGGTCTCCAGTACCAGGCATGATTTCCTTCTTGCTGAGAGGGTTTCAAGTCCAATTAGAGTGCTGTTGGTTACCACCAAATGCCTGTTTTACATATTTTTTACCTCTAAAAGTATCATGCATCTTACAATTTAATTGACAGCATTTATTTTTTCTTTTGAGATTATAGTATGGAAATATTTTTAAGGTATCTATTCCAAATCCAAGCATGAAGGGTGGTTTTAAAGTCAGAAGTTTGAGGAAAATGGAAAATTAGTCTGTCAATGTTTTAATGTCTCTCACAAAACTCAAAACTTTGTGTTCTTCCCTGCAGCTGTGACAGACAAGGAACCCTGGACTAGCTTGTCTGAGGCTACCCTGCTCCTTCCTCACAGACAGAGTCAGACTCTCTCTCCCTCCAGCCTTGTTAGGAGGCTCAACCTTCAGCTGCCTCTCCTCAGGAATATGTCTTCTCACCATTCCCTTTCCACTAACTCCTTCCTATCAGGTTTTCAGTCAGCTCAGTCTAAGCCATTGCTTTAAAGTAAGTGACTTCATCACAGTAACTGTCCTTTTGCTCCTTCAAAGCCAGACTTACTAAAGATCCATATTTGTTCAGCCCTGACTCATTTCCAAGTTACTCCAGTTTGTTTGTGACCCTAGCATTCCTGTGAAAAGAGCTCTGGGCAGGTCACCAATGACTGGTTAAATACAGTGAACTCCAGGCTGACTTNCGCTCCTAGCAGCTGCTGTGGCTAATCACTCCCTCTGACCTCTTACCTGGGCCCCCACTGCAACACGCCCTCCAGCTTTATCTTACCTTACCAGTTACCTCTGAGTATCTTTTTGGAGTCTTCATCCTCTGCCTGCAAGATTTCCTGTTCTTCAAGTCCTATGCTAGGGATGATTTTTCTCATACAACAGACACTGGATGTTTTAACCTATGAGCTTTCGTGCCTTCAATTATGTCCATAGACAAGTCATTTCTCAGTTTATAGGTCTGAAGTATGTATCTATTAGATACCTCAATATGGATTTTCTATAACCACATCAAACTTGTTAGGTCCAAAGGAAACTCTTCTCTTCCCATNTTTTTTTCTCCCACTCTTTGTTTCACTAAATGGCATGATCCAGTCCTTCAAGTCAGAAACTTGGGACTAATCTTTAACTCTGTTTTCTTTCTGTCGTCATAGCTAACCATCTTGCCCACTGCATAGTACATTCTCTAAGCTACTCTATATTACCATTGCTTGCTTAAAGTTACCACTATTTTCCATTTCTCTGTAGCTGTCTCCAACTTTCTTTTCTGAGTGGTTCCATTACTATTCAAATCTGAGCACACTACACCCCATACCACCTTAACTCTTTCAGTAATTGGCCACTTCTACGGGACAGCCTCCAAGCACCTTAACTAGCATGAATTATTAACTTAACTTCATGATTATGGTTTGTTTGTACCTCTCCACTTCCATCTTGTCCCTCATATTTCGTACTCCAGTCCAACTGAACTATTTACAGTTCACTAAAAACAGCTAGGTTCTTGAGGCTGGTAAGGTGGCTCCATGGAAGGTGTTTGCCGCCAAGCCCTTTAACCTGAGAACCTAAGCAGTGGAAAGAGAGTGAACTCTCAGGGGTTGTCTTCTGACCTCCATATGTATGCAAAGACACAGGGGGAGGGGGAACGGGGGAGAGATTAAATAAGTACACTAGGTTCCCTTTTGTATTTACCTGTTACTTCACCTACTGTGTGTTCAACCATGATCTTCCTTTTGGCCTGGATTTCTGAATTCTCAGACTCCATGTAGCTGTCCTACCCCTAAGCACCCTTGGCAGATACCTACATCTGGGTTCTCTACACAATTCCACTGATCTGTGTGACTGTTTTGCACCAGCTCCGATGCTATTTTTATACTAAGGATCTTCTGGTATATAACTTCAAATCAGGTGCCATGCTACCTACAGAATTACTCTCCATGCTCACTATCATTTGGACTATTGAGTGTCTTTTGTGTTCCCATATGAATTTGAAGGTAGCTTTCTATTTCTGTGATTATTAACACTGAAATTTTGATTGGCATTGCATTAAATTTGTAGATTGCTCTTGGTAGGATGTCCATTTCACACTATTAATTCTTCTGAGGCGTAAGCATAGGAAGCACTGTCTTCTAATGTTTTCTTCTACGTCTTTTTCAGCACTTTCAGGTTTCCCTTGGAGAGGTCTTTTGCTTCCTTGGTTAGGTTTATTCCAAGGTGTGTTTTAGACTATTGTGACTGTGATTGTCTCTCTGAGTTTTTCCCCTCTCAATGTTTGTTATTGTTACACAGGAAGGCTCCTAGATTTTGCTGTTAATTTTATAACCTGACACTTTACTCGGTGTTTATAACTAGGAGTTTTCTAAGTCCCATGAATAGATTCATATCATTAGCAAATAAGGATACTTTAAGTTCTTCCTTTATTATTTATATCATTTTTATTTTTTCCTTGTCTNATTGCTCTAGGGCTTAAAGTAGAATATTGACTAAGGACGNAGAAAGTAGACACCCTTGTCTTGGTCTTGATATTATTGGAAATGTGTTCAATTTTCCCCATTTAGTTAGATGTTGACTATAGATCAGTCATGAATGGCCTTAGTGTGTTGAGATATGTTCCCTCTAGTCCTAG
Organism: Neotoma lepida; assembly: GCA_001675575.1. Classification (NCBI taxonomy): domain Eukaryota; kingdom Metazoa; phylum Chordata; class Mammalia; order Rodentia; family Cricetidae; genus Neotoma; species Neotoma lepida. The sequence goes on from LZPO01055246.1 coordinate 47,003, forward strand.
TTTCTTCAGCAATTTTATCATGAAAAGGTGGTGTCGTAGTTATGGTTTCTGTTGCTGTGATAAAATACTATGACCAAAAACAAATTGGGAAGAAATGTTGATTTCAGCTTGTAGTCCATGATCTGGGGAAGTCAAGACAGGAACATGGAGGCAGGAACTGATGCAGAAGCCATGGAGAAACTCTGCTACTGGGTTGTTCCTCATGGCTTGCACAGCCTGCTTTCTTATACAACTAGAACCAGGGGCCTAGGTGGCAATGCAGTAAGCTGGGTCCAGCCATACCGGAATTGCAAAACAATCTGATAGAGACATTTTCTCAGTTGAGGTTCCTCTTCCCAAATAACTCTAGCTTGTGTCAAGTTGATAAGGAAAAAAAAACAAGCATAGATGGATTTTGTTGAAAGTTTTCTACCTCTACTGAGATGATCATGTGATTTCTGTCTGTCCCTGAGTTCATTTACGTGGTTCATCACATTTACCTCTTTGTGCTCTCCATCTCTGGAATAAAGCCAACTTGATTGTGGTAAATGATCTTTTGGATGCTGTGGGATGTCTTTCTGTATGCTGTGAATATGTGTTTCTCTGATTGGTTGATAAATAAAGCTGCATTGGCCTATGGCAGGACAGGATGAAGCCAGGCAGGAAAATCCAAGAGAGATAGGGGGAGGAGAAAGGAAAGGGAGGAGATGCTGCTAGCCACCAGGAGAAGCAAGATGTGAAAATTCCAGTAAGCCACAGCCACGTGGCAACTCATTAATAGAAATGGGTTAATTTAAGATATAAGAGTTAGCTAGCAAGAAGCTTGAGCCATAGGCCATCCAGTTCCTAATTGTTATAAGCCTCTGTATGTTTACTTGGGTCTGAGCAGCTGCAGGACTGGAAGAGACACAGGAAAACTTCTAGCTACATTTGGATGTGTTTATGAATTCAATTTTTTAATATTTTATTAAATCTACATTCGTAAGTATATTTGACTACGATTTTCTTTCTTTTTTTTTTTTTCCTTATTCTTCTTTTGTCTTTGTCTGGCTTAGTATCAGGAAATAATGGCTTTGTAAAAGCCTGGTAGCACTCTTTCCTCTTCTGTTTTGTGGAATAATTTGAGAAGTATTGGTGTTAGTCCTCTCAGGGTCTGGTAGAATTCAGGAATGAATCCACAGGGCCTGCACTTCTTTTGGTTGAGCTATTTTTATTGCTGTTTCAATCTCATTGCTTGTTATAGCTAAATTTAAATTGTTTATCTTGGTTTAATTTTTGGTAGGTCATGTTCATCTAAAAATGTATTTCTTTAGATTTTCTAAGTTAGTGGAATATACATTTTTAAGATATATGCATATTTTAATTATTTCATTAGTATCTGTTGTAATGCCCCCTCCTTTTTATCTCTAATATTATTTTGGTCTTCATTCTCTTTTGGTTATTTGGCTAAGAGTTTTCCAATCATGTTTAGGTTTTCAATGAAGCATCTCTTTGTTTCACTAATTCTTTATATTGCTTTGTTTGTTTGTTTGTTTGTTTCAATTTCATTAATTTATGCCCTGATCTTGACTATTTCTTTCCATCTACTACTTTTGGGTCTGGATTGTTTGCATTTAACCAAGGCCCTAAGACACATCAATAAGTTATTTGAAAGCTTTCTGAATTTTTAATGCAGATACTTGTAACTCAAAATATCCTTCTGAGGACCATTTTCACTATATCCCATAGGTTATGTTTTCATTTCTATATAATTCTAGGAAATTTTTATTTCATTCTAGAGCTCTTCAATGACCCATTCATCATTCAGTAGTCTATTATTTGATCTCCGTTAGTTTATTTATGTGTTATAGTTTCTCTTGTTGTTGATCTCTACTTTTATTCAATTGTGGTTAAATAAAATAAAAAAATCAGCTTTCCTACATACGTTGAAAATCCTTTCATGTGTTATTATGTGTACGCTGTAATGTTTGGATGGAATGTTCTACAGATATCTGTTATGTTCATTTGATCTGTGACATCATTTACCTCAGATGTTTCTATATTTATTTTTGTCATTAAGAAGGCTGGTCTATTGTAGAAGACAGATACTGAAGTCAACCACTACTGTTGAGTTGGGGTAAATCTTCTCCTTCACATACAGTACTAACTGTTTTATGAAACAGAGTATGCCTGTGTTTTATGTTTATGTGGATTGTTCCTAAATTGGTGTAAAGTCATCTTCTTTACTTCAAATTTTGGTTTGAAGTCTATTTTGTCAGCTATCAGGACAGTGGCATCTGCTTGTTTCCTAGCTTCATTTACTCAAAATATGTTTTTCCATCCTTTCACTCCACAGTTGCGTCTGTCTCTGATACAAGATACATTTCTTGGAGGCAACAAAGATGTGGATCCAGATTTTTCATACAATCTGCTAGTCTATAACTTAGGGTTAGAGAGTTTAGATCATTGCTATTCAAATGTATCATTCTTAGGGTTAAGGAGTTTGGATTATGGATATTCAGATTTATTATTGAAAAGTGTGTATTAATTCCTGTCATGTTGAGTTGGTACTGTTTGGTATTTTTCTAGTTATCATTTGCTTAACTGACCTATTGTGCTTTATTCTTTCCTGTCGTCCTGTGGATTTGCTCCTCGTTCACTTGAGCATCAAGGATTCATTGGCATAGCTTCTGTAGAGCTTCCTTAGTGTCATGAAAAGGTTTTTTTTTACAATCATGACAGAGTGTTTTGCTAAATGCAGTCTAGGATGGATGGCAGTTGCTCTTTTTCATTGACTCCAAGCCCTCCTGGAGAAACTGTCTATTATCTGATGTGACTTCTTTCTCTCCCTCCTCTTCCTCTCTCTCCCTTTTCTTTGTTCCATTTATTTAGTGTTTTAACTATAATATAATATGGGGTGGTTCTTTCCTGTTTGTTGTTCTTTTAGTAACTGTGTCCTGTACTTGGATGGGCATTCCTTTCCCTAACTTTGGGGAATTTCTGCTATACTTTTTTGAAATTTTTCTGTCTATAGCATGAAACTCTTCTTTCTTCCATGCCCATGACAGATCTGGTCTTTTATAGGGTCCCATAGATCTCAAATGTTCAGTTTCTAGTTTCCTATTAATTTCTCTTTATCACTGTAAGGACACTCCAATTCCTCAACCCTGTCTTCTCACCCTCATAGTCTGTCCTGTCCCTGATCCTTTCTATTGCTGAGGTTTTCTGTGGATCTTCTTGGAACTATTGAATTTTCACTCATAGTGAGTAAGTTTGAGTTTTCTTCAAGAAGAAGACTCTTTATTGGATTCTAATTTGATGTCCTATGCTGACGCCCCCATTTCATTCAACTGTTTCTTTATGTGCCCGGGAAGGGACTTCAGAATTTATGTGTGTCCTCTCTGACTTCTGTCTTTACTGTGAGAATAGTACCTTGAGGTAGGAATGTTGCTTTGGTTTTTCATGTTTCTTATGGTTTAGCATTGGGATCTGTGAATCTGAGGTTAGATTATTTTTTTTTCATCACCCTTATTCTTTCAATGGAAGTGTTTGCAATGTTCAAGATGGACTAGACTGTAGTAGGGTTGGGATATCCTTTCCTTTCCTAGAAGTCCTCTGGATTTCCTTTTGTTTTGTTTTAGTTTGTTGTTGTTGTTCATTTGTTTGTTTTTCAAGACAGGTTTTCTCTGTGTAGTCCTGGATGTCCTAGAATTCATTCTGTAAACCAGGTTGGCCTTGATCTCAGAGATCTGCCTGCCTCTGCCTCCTGAATGCTGGGATTAAAGATGTGCTTCATTACCACCCAGTGTGTTCTGGATTTCAGGCTCAATACACAGTACTCCCCTAAAAGCAGAACACTCTCTGAAAAAAAAAATCACCACCAAAGAGTAGGCCGAATATAAAAATACAATAATAGTCAATAAAAACAGTTACTATATAAACACCAATCATTTTAGAAAGTACTGTGTGCACTAATAAATTAGTTACTGTGGTGTCCTGGCTAGTTTTATGTCAACTTGACACAAGCTAGAGTTATCTGAAAAGGGAACCTCAATTGAGAAGATGTCTCCATAAGATCCAGTTGTAAGGCACTTTTTAAAAATTAGTGATTGATGAGGAGGGCCCAACTCATTGTAGGTGGTGCCATTCCTGGACTGGTGGTCCTGGATTCTCTAAGAAAGCAGGATGAGCAAGCCATGAAGAGCAAGCTAGTAAGCAGCACTCCTCTGTGGCCTCTGCATCAGCTCCTGCCTCCAGGTTCCTGTTCTGAGTTCCTGCCCTCACTGCTTTTGATGATAAACTGTGAGTGTTTTGCAGTTAAGAGCACTGGCTGCCCTTCTCAAGAACTGGGGTTCAATTCCTAGCACCCACATGGCAGCTCATTATTGTCTGTAACTCCAGTTACAGGGGATCTGACACCTTCACACCACTGCACATGAAATAAAGTTAAATAAATTT
>LZPO01055246.1:54249-65046 GCA_001675575.1 Neotoma lepida
GTAGCTTTGGCGCCTTTCCTGGAACTCACTCGGTAGCCCAGGCCTGCCTCTGCCTCCCAAGTACTGGGATTAAAGGCATGCGCCACCACCGCCCGACTATTTTTATTATTTTTATCTATTTGTGTGTGCAAGTGTATGCCACAGGTGTGCATGTGCCGTAGGGAGCCAGAAGAGGACNTTGGCTCTCCTGAAACTGAAATTACAGACAGATGTGCTACCCAATGTGGGTTCTGGGAATTGAACTCAGGTCAGCAGTACAAGCCAGCCCCTACATCAGCTCTTATTATTAACATGATTGGTCTTCCCTTATGCAGGTAAGCTGTATAGATTACAAAATAAACTGAAGCATAGAAGGAGAAGGGAGGAAAAGACAGAGGAGAAAGTTTTTGGTTTGGATTTGGTTTATAGTTTTTGAGACATGGTTTCACTCTGTAGCTCAGGCTATACTGAAACTATGGGTTGTCCTGGCTAGTCCCAGACTCATGGTCTTCCTTCTTGCCTCAGCCTCCTGGGTGCTGGGATGACAGGCATGAACTACCACACCCAGCTTAGGCATGATTTCTTATATCATGTTTAAACACTTCCCGAATTGTAAGAGGATCTAAGTAATTTTTTCAATGAAAACCTTTCCAAACTAGATTACTCATCATCAAACCAAGGTATGTATGGCAGGTGCATTAATTGTAAACGCCACAAAAAGGTAATAACAAGTTAGAATGACAAAAATATTTGGCACAGTGGCAAAAAATTTTAAAAAAAAAGTGGATTTGTAGGGATAGTTTGAATATCTTTAGGTTTGTTCTTTGAGCCCGGCCAGTGGGACACACCAATCTTTGTTAAGGATTATACAGACACCTCATAAAGGCTAAATGTTCTGGTCTTTTAGCAAAGGGTGACTTGTTACAGCTCTTGGAAGCATAAGGCTATTAAGTTGGTTTTTGGTTTTTGGTTTGTTTTGTTTTCTGAACAAAAGGAATGCTAAATAAAGCTGGGGCCACAATCAGTTAAAAAGCAGCTGAAGAACAATAATTGAGTAGATTTATTAACCCTTCCCCTTCCTAGAAGCTATCACTTGCTTTTGAATCTTTGTATATCTCCACAGACAAGCAAAATAGAGAACTGACCATTTAATCCAGACAATCAACAGGACCACTTATGCGTATGTGTGCTGGGGTGGGGGGTGGGGAGAGAGTGGGACCACTGCGGTTGTCTCCTCAGTATGTTACCTGGGCCACAGCTCTGCAGTACCTTGTGAACACCCGCTCTTGAGAGTCCTCCCTCCTCCCCAGGGGATGTGCCAAGCAAGAAATGATTTATCTCAAATGCTGCCAAGACTGAGCCTCTAAAGCCTGGTTTGTGCTGCACATCCACAAGAAAACAGGCCTGGGCCAAGGGCAAGCACCCGAGGAAAGTACAGGAAGGCTTTCTGACAGTCCCAGCTGGGGATTTTCTCAAACAGATCTGTAGGATGCCAAGTTAATCTTGAGACTTCTTGCTTCTCCTCCTTTTATGTCGTTCCCTGAGCAGGTCTTGTCTAAACTTGTCCTCAGGATGTCTTTCTGCCTCCTATAAACTCCCACCTCTGGGTAGCCTTGGCATCTCTTCCTTANCCGAAGGCCCTTGAACTGCTTGCTGGTTTCCACATTTCTCTAGTTGAAAATCTCCCTTCCAGGCAGGAATGCAAGCTATGCCACTCTCCCTTCTGAGTCAGATGGAGATACCAGTCATTTCTCAGCCAAGTGGGCTTTTGCTCAGGCTGTAAATCCTTTGTTGCAAAAGAACATCTTCCCTGCTGGAAAGGCCCAACTGCCTTGACAGTGAACTGCCTAGCAAAGGCCAAGTGAGAGGCTCAATTGTTGAAAAGCCAGTTTGCAGCTCATTTTGATTTGGAGCAAAACCCTGTAAAAGAAGCCAGTATGTCACACTGCACCCTTTCTCCAAGTGACTTTCCAGGTGCTGCACTTGACTGTGCCTTCTCAGGCTGCTATAGTAAAATACTGTAGACTAGGTGCCTCAAACAAAACACTTTGGAGAATTTTCCAGTTCTTCAAGTTGTAGTTCTGAAATTGCTTAACAGTTCCTCACAGTGTAGAGAACTCAGGGAGAACCAAGCCACATCTCAAGTACACTGCACTAGGGCACTGTCACTGCTTTCAAGATCCACCTTTCCACGAGTGACATAGTTCACCNACTTCTTTTTACCACACTGTAAAGTTCATCTCTTGCTCAGCTTCAAATAACATGCCCCTCACTTTGTCTGAGCGAGGCCGTCCCAGGCTGGCCTTGGATACGCCTGCTTCTGTGAATGCTGTCAGTGATGTGACTTCTCTCTGGTCTTGGCAGTTCTCTCTCTGAGCCCTTACAAGACTTACCCACCCTTATTCTCCACATACCTGACAAAGCCCTCTTGGTCTCTGATCATTGTCTCTAATCAGTCTTTTTGTGGTCAGCTCCCCCAGAACTTCCTTCTCCCTTCCAAACATCATCTCTACTTCCAAGCAATGTTCTGTTGGCTAAATTAGAATTTTATTCCTTTTGACACAACTCCAAATAACAAATAATGATCACTTATCACATGAGATGCTAGTCCTTTCCTATCCAGCCTATGAACTCAACTGGTTTGGGGTTTTTGTTTTGCTTTTTAAGATTTATTTTATACCTGAATGTTATATGTGCACCGTGTGCATATAGGTGCTTGAGGAGGGCCAGAAGAGAGCACCAGATGCCCAGGAACTAGAGTTACAGTGTGAGCTGATCAATGTGGGTGCTGGGAACTAAGTCCAGGGTCTCTGGAAAGGCAACAAGTGCTCTTAACCACTGAGCTATCAAATGCCCTTTGCTTAACTTGAGCCTTAAATTTTTTTATGTTGCTTTCATGCTTTACTTTCTTGTTTGTTTGTTTCTGTTTTTTAGACATGGACTCATACAGCCCAGGCTGGCCTGGAACTGGAACTATGTTGCCCAGGCTTGCCTTGAGCGTACAATCCTACTCTCTGTCTCCAAAACGCCCGTGTGTATTGATTCCTTTCAGGCTCCCTCACCTTCTTCCTTTTTGGAAGGAAAAGAATTTCAAAAAGACTATGGCAGCCTCACCAAAGAATCTATCATATGTGTTTAAAGGATTCTCTTACATTCCAGATGCCGTTCTAGTTGCTGAGGACACACCAGAAAACAAAACAGATGGAGCCCTGTTCTCATGGAGAAGAGCAGCAATAAACAACTTTAGACATATATGATTTCAAGTAGTGATAATTGCCATGAAGCAAAACAAAACAGGAGAGGTGACTGATAGAGACAAAGGTGACTGCCTTTGACCAGCTGATATTTGGAGCCATGACTCCGAGTGAGATCATCCAGAGAGCAGGACAAATGGATAAAGGAAAACTGAGGACTCAGTTCCTGGGTGGGTTTTTTGTTTGTTTGGTTTGTTTTTAATTTACATTTGTTTCTGAGAATTTCTTACCTGAGTACTGTGTTTGCATAATCTCCCCTTCCAACTCTTCCCATGCCCCTCCAATTTCCTCTCCAAATCATAACTTCTTCTTTCTTAAACACACACTTACAATATGTATCACCTCTTAAGGTGGAACAACTCACTCCAGCTGATGTTTTCCCCAGCTACACTCAACTAAACAGCTCTACCCTTTCTCCAAGTGATTTCATGCAGGTTCATGACTTAGTTGACATTTTTGTCACACAAGTCCCAAACCTGTACCCCAGTCACAACTTGTTTTTGGAATTCCAAACTAATAGTGTCTAGTAAATTTCTCATTCTTAAAATGAGCCGGGCAGTGGTGGCACACACCTTTAATCCCAGTACTCAGGAGGCAGAGGCAGGCGGATCTCTGTGAGTTCAAGGCCAGCCTGGTCTACAAAGTAAGTTCCAGGACAGGCTCCAAAAGCTACACAGAGAAACTCTGTCTCAAAACAACGAAAGAAAAAAAAAAATCCCCAGCATGAAATCTATGAGACCCTGCATCGGGACCGCATTCTCTGTTCATTCCTTTAGCAACAGGTAATGTATTCTTTACTCTGCCTAATTCCACTCATGCAGTAGGTCTCTCTTCTCAGTAGCTCCTCCCTAAAATGTCAACATAACCAAAGGAAAAGAAAACCCTGCTGTCAAAGCTCTGCAATGATGCCACGGTCCACTTAACGCCTAAAGGAGGAAGTGAAGATCTTGCTGCATTTTCCTTATACACCCGACTCCTCTACCTTCAAACTNTAGATTCTGCTTCCCTCACACCCTGACGTCCAATTTCGTCAGCATTTTTGTGAACGCATTCCCTCACCACTTTTCACCTGGATTCCCTCAATGGTCCCATTTCTTCTCTGTCAGTCTCTGCTTACTTAATGCATCGTCTTCATTCCTTCTAAGCCTCTCTCTGGGAAAACGCAGATTACTTGACATATTTCAAGAGTTGTCTTTAGCTCAAACGGTCAAGGGAATGGTATGAGGAATGGAGATTCAAGAAAATAATTTAGAACCCTGTTCTCGTGAAGAAGCAAGTCAATAAGCAAGTTTAGATTACATGGTTTCAAACTAATAATTGGGCTGGCAAGATGTCTCAGCAGGTAAAGGTACTTGCCACCAAGCCTGATGACCTGAGATCCCAGGAATCCACATGGTGGAAGGAGAACTTTAAACCTCTCTCCCTCCCTCCCTGTCTCCTCACTCCTTTCTGTCCTCTCTCTCTCAAGTACGCACTAGACATAGACATCATACATTGTAAATTAAAAAGGGGGAGGGGGTGGCTCAAAGGTTAAGAACACTGGGTGTTCTTGCACACCTTTAATTCCAGCACTCTCTGGAGATCCACCTGCTTCTGTCCTCCAAGCGCTGGAATTAAAGGTGTGCACCACCATGTCTAGTAGAATGCTTTAATGTTCCCTGTGGTGATTATCCTCTAGCCAAATACTCCATTAGTTGGCCTCACTGGTCTTCTATTCCAGTCATTCTAAATTGCTTGCCACTTTCTATACCTCAGGTTGCATCTCTCTTATGGGATTTCAAACATATCCTTTATTTGAAAATTGTGTTCTTCATCTACTACCTTCTTTGAAACTCTATCCCAACATCTACTTCAGATAAATTTTCCTGATCCTCCATCCACTTAAGATAGCCTCCTTATAACTCCAAGAGCATCCCATGCATGTTCCACTTATATTCATTTATGACACTGACCTCACTTGTTGCCATATCCTTTCCAGGTCCCTCTCCATCTCTGCTTCAGACAACAATGACCTTTATCCTCTATCCTCTTCTTTTTATTTTTGCAACACAGTTGCATTGGTCTTTTCAACTTGAATATTATAGCCAAATAGTTTAACAAAGTTACAGAAGTCTTCAACGTGGCCATAAACAGTGGCCAGTGCTTAACCCGCTGCTTCCTGACCCATAGATGGAGCATCTTGACCTCTTTCTTAAAATACTTTCTTACGGTTTCTGGGTCTTGATTCTCCTCTTACTGTTCCATCATCTTTGCTGACTGCTGTTAGCCTGGCTTCTAAACCCTGTGTTGTATTTACTCACTTTCCAGATGTCTGGTTTCATAGTTTTAAAAGCTACCTATAGGAAAAACAGTTGAGGCTGGGAATATAGATTGGTTGGTAGAGCACTTGCCTACCTTGCATGAAATCTTGGGTTCTAACCCTAGCACTAATAAACCTGTAATCCTGTACTCAGGAGTGGAGAGAGGAGGATCAGAAGTTCAAGGCAATCCTTTGACTCCTAGTTACCTTTAACTGTCAACCTGACCTGATACAGCCAAGAGTTACCTGAGAAGGAAGTCTCCATTGAGGGATTGCCTAGATGTGATTGGCATGTCTGTGAAGGGCTGTCTTAATTGTTAATCGATAAAAGGAACCCATCCTACTGTGGTTGACACCATTTCCCGGGCAGGTGGTCCTGAGATGCATATGACAGCTAACTAAGCACGGCCTTGTACAAGCCATCATGCAGCATCCCATCATGGTTCCTTCTTTACTTTACGCCTGTGAGTGAGCTCCAGTTAGAAGCAATGTTTTTGGAATAGCAAGCAGGCCCTGCCTTCAAAGTCACACTTCCGTTTCTGCCCAGACGTCCCACAGCGATGACAGTAACTGAAAGCTGAAACAAACCCTTTCCTCTCCTAAGTTGCTTAGGGCCAATGTTTTATCACAGCAACAGAGAGGAAACTAGTATTCTTGGCTGTACACCAAGTTCAAGGCCAACCTGGGCTATGAGAATCTCTGTCCCAAGGAGAAAGAAAGAGGAAGAGGAGGGGGAGGAACAGGAGGAGAAGTAAACCACCAAATATGCATCCCTAGCCCAAACATCCAATCTGAACTCCAGAATATTCAGCTACCTACTTAATACATGCACTAGCATGTCTGATAGCTTCCTCAATACCATCAGCAACTCTTCCCATTTTGATAATAGCGATTTCTTTTTTGGTGCTCAACCCAAAAAGCTTAGAACTACATTTGTTTCCTGTCTTTTCCTCACAGCCCATATTTAATCTATCACCAAAATGTTTAAGATATATTTCCAAAGATACCCAGAATCCTACCATTTCGTATGTCTTGGTCACACCCATTCTCTTTCACCTAGATTATTGTAATTATCTTTCCAACTGTCTCTCAGCTTCTGTGTTTGTTCCCTTTCAAACAGGATTCCTTAAAAACAAGCTGCATCCTGTTTCTTCTCTACTCTGGATCCCCAAATTATTGCAATTCAAGAGACATTACCATGGTTACAAAGTCGTACATAATCTAACACCCCTTCTGCTTCCCTGTACTAATCTACAACAGCTCCTCATAGTATTCTGCTCCAGCCAGATGAGCCTTGCTTGCTGTGTCTGCTGCTTCCTCTAGACTAGCCTTCCCTGCAGCTATCCACAAGTTCATTCCTGCATGTCCTCTGTNCCTCTAGCACTGTCTCAGAGAAGCCTTAGCTATTTTTCTTTGCATATGTCACTTACTCCTGTATTTTTTTTCTTTTTTTTTTTGACTTATTTTCTGTTGTACTCCTTTACAGTGTAAGCTCCCCAGGACAAGGGTTTTATTGAACTCACTGCATTAGAATAGTGGCAAGTATTTCATAAATGTTATTATTAATGTTTTCCAATATTGCAGTTACCGTGCGTCACNAGGCACGACAAAATCCAGTATCAGAGCTTTATTAGAAAGTAGGGGGGGGGAGAGAGAGAGAGAGAGAGAAAGAGACAGAGAGAGAGAGCGAGCACGCGCGCACGGCCGCACGTGGAGAGAGAGAGGAAGAGAGAGACAGGGAGAGGGAGGAAGAGGCGGGATTTCCCTTTGCACATGCGCTGTAAAGTCACTTAGCTGGGGGCGTGGCCAGGAATTCCAACAATAAACATTCAGTAATAAGTTAGATGTATCTAATTGTTCATTTCCTTGCTCATTTCCCTTAATTAGAATCTCTGCTCTTTTTTAAAGCAAGGACTAGCCAAGCGGTGGTGGCGCACGCCTTTAATTCCAGCACTCAGGAGACAGAGGCAGGAGGATCTCTGTGAGTTTGAGGCCAGTCTGCTCTATAGAGTGAGTTCCAGGACAGCCAGGGCTACACAGAGAAACTCTGTCTTGAAAAACCAAAAAAGAAAAAAAGGCAAAGACTGTGTCTTACTATATCTTAATGAAATTTAATCTCCTTTGCCTAGCAGAATGTCTAGTGAGTGTTCAATATGTCTGTGGTGCAGTAATCCTCAAGAAAGACTCAGCAACAACAAAATGAAAAGAACACTATTTCCAACCTTCAGGATGGCAGGAGATGCAGGGCAGCTAATCAGATCCTTGCAGCCCCTTGACTAAAAGGTTGGTTTTCAAACATGGGCCTCCAGCAGAGCCTTGGCTCAGGGGATGCCTAGGGTGACTGACATCTTTCATGATATTACATGAGATCTGAGACAGAAGACACTACAGAGATAGAAGGAAGAGATAAAGGCAATGGGGGGTCTCCATCAGTACCCCTGAAGAGCTTCCTGTCTACACTTCATTTTTTTTTAATTTATTGATTTATTATGTATACAGAAGAGGGCGCCAGATCTCATTACAGATGGTTGTGAGCCACCATGTGGTTGCTGGGAATTGAACTCAGGACCTCTGGAAGAACAGTCAGTGCTCTTAACCTCTGAGCTATCTCTCCAGCCCCTGTCTACACTTCTTAATCAACATATTTCTTTTCGTTTAAGCTGATCTGAATCTGGGTTTTTGTCACTTGCTTCAGAAGGACAACAACTATTGATTCAGAANCTTTAAAACACTAGATTCCCTAGTTCTAAGATCAGATATTCCAATTATTACAGACAGCACATGCTGCATTTTAACAAGATCCTCAGAGGCATTCGTCAGGTCCGAGGCTGTGAGCAGGAGAAACAAGAGTGTTGCAGAGCCAAAGGAGAAATTAATCCATTATAAGGATTAAATCCATGTTAGGCATGATGGTACATACTGGGAATCCCAGCATTCGGGGAATAGGGGCAGGAAATTCAGGAGTTCTAGGCCAGCTTGTATTATGTAAAACCTTGTCTCAAAAACTAAAAACAAGTACAAAAAGAAAAACAACCAAATTCAGCAGATTACAAATCAAATAAGAGAGCTGGAAAGTGGCTTGAAGCAGACATGGGCAGGAACAAAACCCCTAAACATACNGCCAAACTTGCCCAGGGAAGTGGTCACTGACACTGAATACCACAGTTGTCCAGTTGCCCCCAAAGCTCTACTTGGAGACAACCACCACTACCTCTGCCATTGCTGCCACTGCTACCCAAGAAACATATGGATTGCCCAGAGTCCTGGGGAAGGCACTACNTCCAGCATGGGATATCTGAGGGGAAAAAATCTATGTACACCATGCTTTTATGTCTGTTAACTTTATTCTTCTAAGACAAAATTCTATCTACACAGCTTCAGTTCCATACAGGCATTCAGGGCAGGAATAAATCTAGATACATCGAGCTCTTAGTCCTTCTACTTTATTTCTCTGGGATGAAATCCTATCTACCCAGCTTCAGTTCAGTCCTGACACTCAGTCCCTCTTAGTCCCTTCTTTTACTGCCCCCTCACAGTCCTACTAACAACTAAGCTCTTATGCTCTCAGCCTCATCTTGGTCCTCTGTTCCTTCGTCCTCCATCTCTACTTGCTCCCGACTCCCAGCCCTGATAAACTCTACAAGAGATCTGATTTACCCTCTACAGAATCTCTGTGTTCTTCCCTTCTCCCTGGCCATGCCATTCTGTCTCCTCTACAGAAAATGCCTGTTCCTCTTCCCCTCNCAAGCAGTTCTCTGCCTCCTCAGGAATGCTCTTCCCCATCACTCTACCTGGATATGTAAAACCTCTTTTGTTCTCAGTCAATTGCTCTGGAAAGCCACTAGCCTTCAAGGCAAGGCATGATCTAAGCTTCATTTGCACAAGAAACAAAGCTATGCATCTACTACTTGCCTGTTTGGCCCTGCCTACATGACATTATCCAAGTACTGGCCCAGCAGGATGCTCTCACACACACATTCTATGGGAATTATGAGCACAAGAAATTCATAACAAGGAGCAGCTGGATATTAAAGTTATATAACACCAAATATTCCATNATAAATGGCTTACCATTTGACTGACCCTTGGTCAAAGTATAGCTTATTATATACAGCTGGACTCCTTAAAACATATTCTTGTGGCTCGCCACAGAAACACAGTTTTGTTTCAATTACTACTACAAAGTGCATCGTCACTTCTCTGGGAAGAAATTTGATTATGTTACAACTAAGGCTACTTGAAAGCTAAAAAGATTTTGTTGATGTTTTTTCATGATTCCCTTGTCTCTGCCTCACCAACTTCTTCACATCTTACTGGGATTCTGAAAGGAAAGCTCTTTTTCTCTATGATACTCATAGATTGGAGAAGGCCCTGGTCGTGCATCCCACTAACCACTAAATACTGCCAGTAGAAAGATTCTGTCACTCTGNCAAGGAATAAGTCTTGAGGATCCCATTCTTTCTGGGGCTCAGAATTTATATTTTTATACTAGTCAAATGAAGGGCTATTGTAACCANATTTTGTTCATATCTGCAGCTCTAGTTCAATTTCTGTTGCTGTGATAAAACGTTCTGACCATAAGCAACTTAGAGAAAAGGACTTACGTGATTTACATTTCTAGGTCACAGTCTATCACTGAAGGAAGTCAGGGCAGGCACCTAAGGCAGAAACCGTGGAAGAATGCTGTTTGCTCACTCATTGGCTTATGCTTAGCTGGCTTTTTTATACAGCCCAGGACCACCTGCCCAGGGAATGGTGCTGCCCACAGTGGACTGGACCTTCCTACCTCTATTAAGACAAATAAGACAATCCAGTATAGACATATCCATAGACAAGCCTGATAAAGACAATGCACAACTGACTCAGATGACTGTACTGTCAAATTGGCAGTTAATGCTAACTAGGGTATCTACTAACTATGTTGTTTTGTCCAAACTATTAAAATAATGCAGACTAATGCATGATTTTTACTGATTTTTTTTCCACCCAGATTTTCAGTCTGTATGCCCTACTAATCCAGCATCTACATGTTAAAGGTGAGAAACACCAGAAAGAAAATTATTTCATTCAGATGTTCTAGTAATTGGTATAATATAAGACACACTTAACAAAAAACTTAAAAAGATAATTTCCTGAAATCTTAAGAATTGACACACTCAGTGTTAATGGTCACACTCAGTGAGGTGAGGGGCAGCTCACAGTGTAGACAGGGAAGACGTGGTGGTTGTTGTTATTAATGCAGCGCTGTGGTTACCGTGCGAGAAA
>LZPO01055246.1:74943-89841 GCA_001675575.1 Neotoma lepida
AAAAAAAAAGAAAAAGAAAAAGAAAGAAAGAAAGAAAAAGAAAAAAGAAAAAAAGAAAAAAGAGTTGTCCTATTGCTGTGTGGTATCTCTTCACAGCAATAGATCATTGATTAAGACATAGTTGGTACTGGAAAGCTGGGTGTTGCTGTGACAGCCTGACCATGCTGCTCGTTGGTGGAATGTGAGCTTTCGGACCTTGGATAAGTAAAGCAGTTGAATGCATTAAGTGGGACTTAATGGGCCATACTAGTAGGAGCATGAAAGATAGTGGTACTGAGTGTGATTTGAATTGTCAGGGCCTAGCTCATCAGAGGGGAAGGATATTAGTAAGTGGCTTAGAGATCATTCTTGTGATATTTTGGCAAAGAATGTGGCTGCTTTTTGCCCTTGTTCAAAAAATCTGCCTGACACTAAACTGAAGAGTTTTGGATTAATGGTGTTGACAGAAGAGATTCAAGACAGCCTAGTATTAGCTGTGTCACATTGGTTATTATTGATCCCTCTTATGCAGATCTATAATGAAAAGGAATGAGCTGAGCAAGGAAAAATACAAAATATACAGTTTGAGCAAATGAGCACCAGGAAGTGTAATGAAGCTAAGTACAGTGCTCAAGGAGATAAAAAGTTTAGAGAAAAGCTTGATGTTAAATGGAATAAAGAGAGTGGTGACCTCAGAGCAAGATCCCACCCAGCTAAGCTTTGAACTTATGAAAAAGAATTAAAGAAAAGCTTAAGCAGCCAACAAAACCATAGACACCAGAAAACTGATGCAGATATAATTGAACAAGGGAGCCATGTTCCAGCCCCAGCAAGCAGCAGATTGGCAGCTTCAGTCACATGGTTCTGGCTTTAGAGTCAAGGTTACAAGAAAGATTCTCCCTCCATGACTAAAGAAAGCTGCTGAGGCCAGGCATATATCAGGGGTATCCCTGATTGGAGGCCCAGAGAGGCCATTGTGTGAAACTGTGAAGNTGAAGCCTGGATTGTGTTGGAGACCCCAAGATGTTGGAGATGCCAGAGTCATGGGATACCTGCTAAGGAGAGCTGCAGACTGTGTGTGGAACCAGCCCAAGAGAAAGAAGTATGTTGCAGTCAACAAAGCTGAAAGGAGTTGGAGACTTGAAGAGTGTTTTGACATCAGACNTGGAGACACAGTTTGGAGTTTGCCCAGCTGGTTTTCAGTCTTGCTTTGATCCAGTATTTCCTCACTATACCCCCTTTTTCCCCTTTTGGAGTGGCAATGTATATTCTGTGCCATTGTACATTGGAAATATGTGATCTGCTTTTTGATTTTGATTTTACAGGGTGTTATGGTTAAGAGATTGCATAAGTCTCAGAAGAGTCTTTGAACTTTGTACTTTTAAACAGTATTGAAACTGTTATAGAATTTGGGAACTTTTCAAGTTGGACTGAATGCATTTTGCATTGTGATATGACTACAAGTCTTTGGGGGCCAGGGAGTGGAACGTGGTAGTTTGAATAAGAATGTCTCCCATGGGATCATAGATTCAAATGCTTGGTCAGCAGGGAGTGGCACTATTTAAAAGGATTAGGAGGTGTGGCCTTGTTTGAGAAAGTGTGTCATCNGAGGTGAGCTTTGAGATTTCAAAAGCCCATACCAAGCCCAGAGTCTCTCTTGGCCAGTGGATAAGGATATAACTCTCAGCTCCTTCTCCAGCACCATGTCTGCCTGCATGCACCATGCTTCCTGCCATGATGATAATGGACTAACCGTCCGAAACTGTAAGCCAGCCCCAATTAAATGCTGTCTTTTCTAAGAGTTGCCTAAGTCATGGTGTCTCTTCACCACACTAGAACATGGACTAAGAGTAACCTAACACCTTCCTGTCCAATCTTCCTCCTCCTCCTTCCTCCCTATACTTCTTTAAGATTGTTGTAGTGGCTGGTTTTGTGTCAACTTGACACAAGCTAAACTCATCAGAAAGGAAGGAGCCTCAGTTGAGGCTCCATGGAGATCCAGCTGTAAGGCATTTTCTCAATTAGTGATTGTTGGGGGAGGGCCCAGATCACTGGGTGGGTGCTGCCATCCCTGGGCTAGTGGTTCTGGGTTCTATATGAAATCAGACTGAGCCAGCCATGAAGAGCAAGCCAGTAATCATCACTCCTCCACGGCCTCTGTCTTAGTTAGGGTTTTTATTGCTGTGAAGAGACATCATGACTACAGTAACTCTTATAAAGAAAACATTTAATTGGAGTGGCTTGCTTACAGTTCCAGAGATTCAGTCCATTATCATCATGATGGGAGCATGGCAGCATGCAGGCAGACATGGTGCTGGAGTAGTAGCTGAGAGTCCTACATCTTGCAGGCAACAGGAAGTCAACTGAGACACTGGGCAGTATCCTGAGCATCGGAAACCTCAAAGCCCAACCCCACAGTGACACACTTCCTCCAACAGGGCCATATCCACGCCAACAAAGACACACCTCCTAATAGTGCCACTCCCTATGAAATTATGGGGATCAATTACATTCAAACTACCACAGCTTCTGCATCAGCTCCTGCCTCCATGTTACTGCCCTCCTTGAGTTCCTGTCCTGATTTCCTTTGGTGATTAACAGTGGTGTGGAAATGTCAGTCAAATAAACCCTTTCCTCTCTAACTTGTTTTTTGGTCATGGTGTTTCATCACAGCAATAGAAACCCCAACAAAGGCAATTGTCTTCACCTCCTCCTGCTCCTTTCAATAGTGTAATAATATTCATATCTAATTCCACCTTGGTATTTATTTGGAATAGATACAAACATCCATGTGATACACAAGGCGGCCCAAGAAAACAGACAGGAAAATATGGGTTTAAGATTGGCTTACTCCTAGCAGTGGCACATGCTTTTATCCCACCACTCAGGAGGCAAAGGTAGTCAGATCTATGTGAGTTCAAGGCCAGCCTGGTCTACAGAGTGAGTTCTCAAACAGCCAGGACTGTTATACAGAGGAACACTGTCTCAGAAAAAAGCAAAACAAACATAAAAGATGGGCTCACTAACTGAAGAACAGATTAAGTGGGCCAATCTATCATGGTAGGTTGGACACAGTCATTGTTCAAATGGGTAAAATTTTAGCAGATACTACTTAGGAAAATGTCACATTGTAAATTACAATTATTCAGGGGAACTTTGAAAGACAATAAAGTAACTACAGCATGACTATGGTGGCACATGCATATAATCCCAGCATTTATCACGTGGAGGCAGGAGGATCAGGAGTTCAAGATCACCCATGGGTACAAGTTGAGGCCAGCCTGGACTACACATGAGCCTGTTGCAAATAAATAAATAAATAAATAAATAAATAAATAAATAAATAAATAAATAAACAAACAAGCAAACAAATAAATAAATAAATATTAAAAATACACAAGCTGCTAAGCTGTGTTGCTGTTGAGCAGATAATGAGAAGGTGGAGGCTAAGGACACAGAGCTGAAAGGAATTCTCTAGTTACTTTACAAAAGGACTCCCACTTCTTACTGTTGAAAAGAAGCAGGAGGAGAGGGCCCCCTGTCTGAGAAAAGTAGACTTCCAGAGATGTTTGAATGATCAGCACAGGCAGATCTGACGCTGTAAAGTCAGGGCCCTGAGGAAGACTGGGCCCTTAAAAACAAGACTAGACCGTGTAGACGATTCCTCCTCAAGACAATGGCTGTGCAGAGTCCATCTCTGTGTGAGGAAGCCCTTCATCTGTGCTGGGAAAAGCTGCTGTCTGCTCCCATGGAGATGCTGCCCTCAAGATTTGCCGTTTCCGCCTCTCTTAGGTACCCAGGAGTGCGCTGCTAGGCCTGCAAAGAAAAGCACTTCACACNGGGGAGTTAAAGAGTCGGCCTTCCTGTACTACAGAGATCCAGGGCAGAGACTCTGGGATTTGGTTTTAAAGGTGTTCACATCAGGAGATGGGGAGATGGCTCAGGTATAAGAACAGCTGCTGTGCCGGGCGGTGGTGGCNCTTGCCTTTAATCCCAGCACTCGGGAGGCAGAGGCAGGCGGATCTCTCTGTGAGTTCGAGGCCGGCCTGGGCTACCGAGTGAGTTCCAGGAAAGGCGCAAAGCTACACAGAGAAACCCTGTCTCGAAAAAACAAAAAAAAAAAGAACAGCTGCTGTGCAACAATGAGGATCTGAACTTGGAGCCCAGCACCCACGTAAAAGCTGGGCACAACTGCAACCCAAACACTGAAGGATTGCTAGGGTTTGTTGGTGACCAACCTAGCTCTAGGTTCAGAGAGAGACTTTATCTCAAAGGAGCAAGAGATTAGGATGGAGCAGGACACCCAAAATCATCCTTGGGCCTCCATGCACTGGCACACAATGGTGAACACATCACATACACTCGCACCCTCTCATATACACATGCACACATACACACACACACACACACACACACACAACATATACACTCACATACACACACAGACAGCACACATAGACAAACTCACATACAAATATATACACTCAAACACACATATACATACACACCACATACACAGACAGCACACACATGCATACACACACACCACACACTATATAGACCACACATACATACATATGCATACACACACATACACACAGACATACACACCACATACACACATACACCACACACACACAAATACACCACACATGCATGCATACTCATACACCATACAGGCCACCCACATGTACATATACCACACACACATGCACACATACATGTACAAACATGCCACATACATACACATCTATATACCATACATACATATTCCACGTATACATATATCATACTACACACACACCACATATACACAATATCACACGAACATACACAAGAACAAAAAAGTGTTTGATCAAAGGACCAGAATATAAGACTGGATTGGATCAGCAAAAACACAATGGCTTAAAGATATCTGCATTTGTAACATTACAAGGAGCCCCGAGGGTGAGGGAAATTCACTGCTAGAGTGGTTCTTGGAGACCTGAACTCCTTGTGATGACCAACACTAAGCAAAGCGGAAATATCTGAGTCACCTTGCCAGAGGAAGAAATTCAGGCACAGGGAAGTGGGTAAGGCCAACAGCAGGTGAGGTAAGAACATGCCTAAGGGGCAGAATTCAAGGAACCAAGCCTCTTGCCCTGTGGTCATGTCAGATAGAGACAGTCTTGTCCTAGGCTCCATCCTAGACATGCTAGAACTGTGCTCTACAAGATGACCACAAGGATTAATAAAATGGCCAAGAAAGCATCTTCCACCAAGGTTTTAAGGAGCATACTGACAGGTAATAAATAAAGTAGTGGTCCTCTGAAGGCCTCACAGAGCAGAGCTCATGAATATTCATGAGATGATAGGATCACCAATAAACCAGAAGTCAGGAGACCACAATTACCATGAAGGAAATTGTAGAAGTAGTTAATGGGGCATGCTTTTCCTAGGGGCAAAATAGAAAAGCAGTAAACAAGGGCACTGTTTCACACCTTAAAATAAGTCAATAAAAGAAAAAGTAAGGAGAGAAAGAGAGACAAGACAGTGAAGAAGAGGAGGAGGAGATTTTCAGAAACAGAATCCACTGATTAAATACCACACAGAGTAATACTGTAACAATACTATAGTTAATACTGTAATCACTCCCAGGAGACCAATCACAGCAATTTAGTAGTTAGGGTAACCCACATATTAGGCTCTTGGCCTACAGGGCAAGAGCTACTATAGCAGAAAAAAATGAATGAAATATTTTATACTGTCTCTCTNATAACCAGCATGGTGAGTCAAAAACAACATTGCATCTTGGATATGTTAATGTAAATGTACCATCTTTAAAGATCTAAGGGAGAAGTGGTGGCTCCTAGTCACTGCAAAAGCCATCCTATCACAAGCTCAATGAAATAGTGTCCCTTGCACGGTGTTAGAACAGGCATAAACACACAACAGTTCCCTTTTCTAAGTTTCCTCCCAGAAAGAGGAGCCTGTGGAATCATGGGTAAGTTACTCCCCAAGCCTATGTGAAGAAGNTGATCTAAGAGACACAACTGTTAGGCCACAGCAGAAATGACAACAGTCATCCCAGGCCCCTTGTTGTGGAAATCTACCACAGCCTCAGAGTCTGTCCACTGGACCTAGCACTCCATTTGTACTGAGGCCAGACTTGCCAATGGCTGCTCCCCAGCAGAGGTCCCAGGAGACCCATCGTGGCACTGTGCAACACTCCTCAGTGACTTTGAGTCAAAGACCTCTTGTCCATCNTCTTTCCTAGGCCCTTCTTGCTGCCCCAAACGCCCTCCTAGCTATCCTTCTGTCCCTCTTCTTTGTGATCTGAAGGCTCTCCCAACCTTCCTTTGCTCCTTCCTCCAGTAATCTAGTTCTTGGCCNACCCAAACTAACATATCCTGAAAATCTGAAAGATTATGGAAGAGAGGAATGGCATTACTGCTAGCAACTGGGGTGCTCTACAGGGGTCAAGGATTTACTAGCTCTTATTTTTACTACAGTTCTGGTAACTTATGGGAAGTCACATGTGACGATGATTGAGAAACTAAACCTGGAGAAACAACAGCTTTGTACCTTACAATTTTGTGTAAACAGAGCTAGCACTGGAGCGAAGGAGAGTGCACACAGCATCTTCTGTGTTGGTACCAGTCACACAGGCAGATCTGCCCAAAGTTGGCCCCACTTGTGTTCCTAACTTGTCTGGAAATGTTTAGAGATTGTCATTCCTGCATCAGCAATTTTAGTTGGGGGTCATGATGCCAAGTAATACCTTTAATTTTGTGGTTTCCATTCATCTGCTATTGACTTGACTGTAGCCATGCAACCTCACCTACAGACTAATAAATGGTTCTCTATTTCTGGTGGAATAAACCTACGTTAGGAGCAACAGTTTGGTGGACTCTAATCAGATGAGAGTTTCAACCAGATTTGTGGGTGACTTAACCTAAGAAAAAGGACAATGATCTACTCGCTTTTCAGACATTTCCAGAATTCTAGGAGTGGTCCAAGTTAATTTGGATCTGTGAAGGGTGTGGTTTTCTGGGAATCACCCATCACTTAGGAATCCTAGAGTTATTCCTGATCTTGATGACTAATATATAAGCCACTTAATGTCTCAGAGCCTTTGATTCCTAATAGAACAGTCTTTCTCTTTGAGAAGTTGTGATGTTTTATGGAACTATATGGAATGCTCTGAAATCCTTAACTGGGGCATGGAAGAAAGTTCTATCATCATTTTTTTTTTTTTTAGACAGGGTTTCTCTGTGTAACAGTCCTGGCTGTCCTGGAACTTGCTTTGTAGACCAGGAGGGCCTCAGACTCACAGAGATCCACCTGCTTCTGCCTCCCAAGTGCTGGGATTAAAGGCATGCGCCACCACTGCCTGGCTTTCTATCAGCATTTATGTAAGGCTAATGGACTGAGCATTTTCTTCTTCAGTTTTGTTGTTGTTAATTATTTGTTTCATTCTTTTGTTGAGACAGGATCTCACTGTATAGTCTATCTAGGCTGACTTCAAACTTTACTCTTTTCCCTCAGCCTCCTGAGTGCTGAGATTACAAACTGTGTAATCACGCCCAGCTATGATCAAATCTTGAGGTTTAATTTGTAAATTTTCTTTTTGTAATTGATCTTACCTATACTGAAGTCACTCATTTTAAGGTCTTAATTTTACTTTATTTATTTATTTATTTCCTTATTTACTTACTTATTTTTGTGGTGTGGGGGATTGAATTGAAGACCTCATATATGTCAGGCAAATGCTCTACCACTGAGTGACAACCCCAACCCCTGATAGTACACTTTATTGGAACGCTTTGTTTCTCAAGGGTGTAGACTGTGCCTAGTATATCTTTGGCAGTAGTTCATAGCACAGTAATAAATGTCTAATAAATGCATATCAACTTTCAGGAAGCAGTGTGAAATGAATGAGAATCCCAAGACAAGGTTCTAATTCTGGCTCTGAGCCTAGCATATTACACAATCCCTCACAAATTATTTGGATATAATTTTCTCTTTCAATATTGAGGACCCTGATGTTCATCAACTCTAAAGAAATAACACATACACTTTCAAAAAATTCTATTATAATTTGTGGCATTATTGCTTTTTTCATTGCCCAAATAATTTAACATAGTATCTTAGTTAGAATTTCTATTGCTATGAAGAGACACCATGACCATGACAACTCTTATAAAGGAAAATATTTAATTGGGGCTGGTTTACATTTTCAGAGGTTTAGTCCATTATCATCATGGCAGGACATGGTGGCATGCAAGCAGATGTGGTGCTGGAGATGGAGCTGAGAGTTTCACATTTTGACTTTCAAGCAACAGGAAGTGGTCTGATACACTGGGTGTGGCTTGAGCATATGTGAGACCTCAAAGCCCGCCTGCACAGTGACACACTTCCTCCAACAAGGCCACATCTATTCCAACAAAGCCACACCTACTAATAGTGCCACTCCCTTTGGGGGGCCACTTTGTTTCAAACCACCACATTCCACTCTCTGGCCCCCAGACACTATGGTATAATATGGAGTAAGAAAAAGCTAGCCTCTAAAACTGGATTTGGGGGTTTGGGAGTAATTCATGTCACATTTGCTCTAAAACTGGATTTGGGGGTTTGGGAGAATTCATGTCACATTTGTAGTATTGAATTTTGTTATCTGTAAAATCAGCTTATTCAGTAAGATTGATTCTAAAAACTCCTCATGGTGACAAGTGGTTGTACATACGGGAGCCCCAACACACAGGATGCTATAAGAGGAAGATCCCACCTTGAGGCCAGCCTGGGCTACTGTGGTGGTTTGAAAGAAAATGCCCCCCAAGGGGAGTGGCAATATTAGGAGATGTGGCTTTGTAGGAGTAGGTATGCCTTGATGAAGGAAGTATGTCACTGTGGGGGTGGGCTTTGAGGTCTCCTTTGGTCAAGCTATGCTCAGTGTGACACACAGTTCACTTTCTGCTGCTTGTGAATCCAGATGTAGAACTCTCAGCTACTTCTCCAGTACCATATCTGCCTGCATGTGTCCATGTCCTGCCAGAATAATAATGGACTGAACCTCTGAAACTGTAAGTGAGCCCCAATTAAATGTTTCCCCTTATAAGAGTTGCTGTGGTCCTGTTGGTGGGAGTGCAAACTTGTACAACCACTGTGGAAGTCCGTATGGTGGTTTCTNAGAAAATTGGGAATGAATCTTCCTCAAGACCCAGAGATACCACTCTTGAGTATATATCCAAGGAACGCTCATAGCAGCATTATTTGTAATAGCCAGAACCTGGAAACAACCTAGATGCCCGTCAACTGAAGAAAGGATTAAGAAAATGGGATACATATACATAATGGAATACTACTCAGCAGAGAAAAACAATGACCATATGATATTTGCAGACAAATGGATGGAACTAGAAAATATCATCCTGAGTGAGGTAACCCAGACTCAGAAGGACAAACATGGTATGTACTCACTAATAGGTGGATACTAGATATAAACCAAAGGACAATCAGTCTGCAACCCACAGATCCAGGGAGGCTACCTAGCAGGAAGGACCTTAGGATGACTGTGGCATAAAATAAGTTTTGGTTTTGCCCAATTGCTGGGCATGCTTTAGTGAAACATTTCACTATTAGGATAAGAATTTGTACCTCTATTTATGTTCAGGATATCTGTATATTATCTCTCCTGCAGTTGTACATCGAATGTTTTAATAATAATAATTTTNAAAAAAGAAAGAAAAGAAAAAGAAAAAAAAAAGAGTTGCTGTGGTCATGGTGTCTCTTCACAGCAATAGAAACCCTAACTGAAAGAGAAGCTGGACCATGTTTTTGTTTGGAAGCATATGGACTTTGGGACTTGGATTAGAACAGCAGTTGAATGCTTTTGGGCATCCTAGCAGGAACATGCAAGACAGTATTGCTAAGGGTGATTTGAACTGTGGGAGCCTGTCTCAATAGGTTTCAGAGGTGAAGAATGTTAGTATGTGGCCTAGAGACTAGTCTTGTGATATTTTGGTCAAGAATGTGACTGCTTTTTGCCCTTGTCTGAAAAGTTGGCCTGAGGCTAAAGTGAAGAGATTTTGATTAATTCCATAGGCAGAGGAAATCTCAAAACAGCCTAGTATAGACCCTGTCATGTGGTTATTAGTGGTAACTCTGATGAAGATTTATAATGAAAAGGAGCAAGCTGAGCAAGAAAAAATACAAGATGTAGAATAATTTCAGGAGAAAAGGAGCATNAGGAAATGGAATGGAGTTAAATCCTGTGTTCAAGAAGATAAACAGATTAAGAAATGGAATAAAGGGAGTGGTGGTCTCAGGGCAGATCCCACCCAGGTAAGCTCCCAACTTGTGAAAAGGAATTAAAGAAAAGTTTAGATCCGGGTGTGGTGGTGCATGCCTTTAATCCCAGCACTCTGGAGACAGAGGCAAGCCAATTTCTAAGTCTGAGGCCAGGCTGGTCTACAGATCTAGTTTCAGGACAGCCAAGCTTAGGTAGTGAAGAAAACCAGAAAGCTAGGTTGCTTGTTCTGTTCCCTGTGAATGTGTGTTGCTCTCATTGGTTGATAATAAAAGTGTGAGGCAAAATAAAGTTAGGCAGAACAATCAAACTAAGGACTCAGATGATGAGGGGTGGAGTGGAGGAGATGTGAACGAGCCACCCAAGGAACAAGATGCCAAAAAAAAATGGTAAGCTCTGGGCCATGTAGTGATACATAGATTAATAGAAATGGGTTAAATTAAATGTTAGTAATAAGCCTGAGCCATCATCCAAACATTTATAATTAATATAAGCCTCTGTGTGGCAATTTGGGAAGCAGCTGTGGGTATGTGGGAATAGGCAGGACAAAAAGCTCCACCTCTGTTTACACTGGTTGTGGTTTGAATGTAATTGGTCCCCATAATCCCATAGGGAGTGACACTATTAGGAGGTGTGACCTTATGGAGGAAGTGTGTCACTGTGGGGGTGGACTTTGAGGTCTCCTAAGCTCAAGATACTGCCCAGTGACACAGATCACTTCCTATTGCTTACAAGATGTAGAACTCTCAGCTACCTCTCCAGCACCATGTCTGCCTGCACAGTCGCCGTACACCCAGCCTCCATGCTCCCTGCCATGATGACAATGGACTAAACCTCTGAAACTGTAAGCCGCCACCTCAATTAAATGTTTTCCTTTTATAAGAATTGCCTTGGTCATGGTGTCTCTTCACAGAAATAGAAACCCTAACTAAGACATTGATAAAGATGTAATTGAACAAGGGGGCCATGTTCCAGCTCCAGCAAGCAGCAAAACTGAGCAGCTTTGGTCTTGTGGTTCTGGCTTTAGAGTCAAGGGTAGAAGAAAGGGTTTATGGAATCTTCCTCTATGACTAAGAAAAGTTGCTGAGGCCAGGCATGTGTCAGGGATATCCCTGCATGGGCCCAGACAGGCCATTGTGTGAAGCTGTGAAGGTGAAACCTGGATTGCCTTGGACACCCCAAAATGTTGGAGTTGTCAGAGCCATGGGATACCTGCCGAGGAGAGCTGCTAACAGGGAGTGGAATCAGCCCAAGAGAAGGAAGTGTGCTGCAGTCAACAACGCTGAAAAGAGTTGGAGATCTGAAGAGCATTTTGACATCAGACATAGAGATGCAGAGTTTGGAGTTTGCCCAGCTGGTTTTCGATCTTGCTTTGGTCCAGTGTGTCCTCACTATGCTTGCTTTTCTCCCTTATTATTTGTAGATTTGGTCTTTTTGTAGTGTCATAGATTTCCTGGAAGTTTTGTGTCTGGATTTTTTTAGTTTTAACATTGTTTTGACTGAGGTATCCATTTCTCATTCATTGAAGACAAGGAAGGTTTCCAGGCAGAGCATGCCTATGGGTATTGACAGCTGATACAAAATGATGGGGAAAAGGAGGAAGCTGGATCCCTTATGAGGTTCTGTGGAGTCCCTAGGGAATGGAGGCTAAGAGGGAAAACAGGCCTCTGGAAGCATCTGCTACAGGATTAGGGATGAGACTAAAGTTTGCACCTTTTTATCTATTCANTCACCACTTGTATTTCATCTTTGAGAACTGTCTTTTCATTCACCCTGCATGAGCTGTATGGGGCTTAGATTTCTTTAGCTCATTGTAAATAGTCTAGATATTAATTCTCTGTCAGGTGTATAACAGCAAAGACTTTCCCATTCTCTAGTTGCTCTCAAGTAACTGCTTCCTTTTCTGAGGAGGACCTCTTTAGTTCCCTGGGAAATCGTTTGGCAGTTGTTGCCAGGATTTCTTGAGTGGCTGGAGTCCTGCTCAATCTTTACCTTTCCCTGTACCATCAATTCTTTGCACCACTGTGTGTTTTCAACAATTTCAGAGTTTGAGTATTACACTTAGGTCTCTGGGTCACTTGGTGTTGACTTTGTACAGGGTGACACATAAGAATCTAGTTTCTTTCTCTATTCATGGGCATCCAGCTTACCTAGCATCATTTCTTAAAGAGGCCATATATTTTTGTTTTGTTTTGTTTTTGTTTTTTGAGACAGTGTTTCTCTGTGTAACAGCCCTGGCTGTCTTGGAACTTGCTGTGTAGACCAGGCTGGCCTCGAACTCACAGAGATCCACCTGTCTCTGTCTCCCAAGGGCTGGGATTAAAGGCATGTGCCACCACCACCCAGAAGAAGAGGCCATGTTTTAGCCAAGGTGTATTTTCATTGTCTTCCTCAAAAGACAAGAGTCTTAACTACATATATTTACAATTGGAACTCAACTTAGATTCATTTATCTATAATTCTGTTTTGTGTCAGCGAGGCTGTGCTTACTACTCTGGCTGTGAATCATTGGCCTCATCAGAGGTATACTTATGCTATCGAGGGTATTTTGTGATTCCACAATAATGTTAAGATTGCTTTTGCTGGGTATGGTGGCACACATACCCTAGCCATAGCCTAGCACTCATGAGGCAGAAGCAGGCAAATCTCTGAGAGTTTAAGGCCAGCCTCTTCTACAAAGTAAGTTCCAGGATAGCCAAGAGAAACCCTGTCTTGAATAAAACAGACAATTCTTGCTTTTGTTGGAATATACATCGTACTTATAAACATAAGCTATATTTGGAGACAGTCATAAAATATTTAGTTGTCTGTAAAAATCACTTTGGATCTCATATCTAGTAAATCTCAAGATATTCCTTAAGAAAATCAGAGACAATGAGACAGATGCTAGACCATTCCAAACTGCTGGTTTTTTCAGTGACCATGAAGTAAAACGGACAACAAAAATATTGTAATTAACTCAGCAAGTAAGGTAAAGGCAAAAACCGAAGAAATCATTGGATTTATAAGAAAAAGAACTAGAAGCACTTCCCCTTACTGACCAGGAAACCATCTCAGAAATATCTGCATATTCCAGTGACTGCAGCAACTTGTGTACTCTCAAAACTAATGTCATATTTCTTCTGACAGAAAGACTAGCAAAAAAATTAAATAAAGAAAGCAAAAAAATTGAATTGCATTTGTTTATGAAGACAAGTACTATCTAGGTGCCAAGGGGGAAAAAAATCACAAAGAGAGTTCCCAAAGAAATCCCTGAGCCAAACCTATCTCAGGGCACATTTTCCCCGGGCTATGCTTGCATGAGCAGATACTTGTTGAAATCTCATTCTGCAAATGAATGCAGCAGGACAGAGCAAACAAAATAATCCTCACTTTCAATTACATTTCATTGTTTTAGCTAGGATCAAGAATGTTCNACAAACAGGAGTCTTTTGAGAAATTCTAGCCCTTTGAAATATAACTACACCAGTTAAATTTGGCAAAAAGTTTTAAAATTATGCTTTTGAATTTTTTACTGAGAAACATTTTACAGCTGAGGCATTTTCCTTAAAAATTCAATCAATTGGGTTAGCAATGTGGCTCAGTGGTAGGATGCTTGTTTAATGTGGGCAAGGCCCAGGGTTCAAGCCCCGGCACCACTACAAACAAATAATTAAATACTTTTAAAAAATTCAATCAATTATTCTTTATAAATTCCCCAACCTAACATTCATGCAAAACATGATCTTTTTTCCTACAATTCAAATGCATCCCTGATCAAGTATTACTGGTAAAGCCATAGGAACATGATACCTCTCCTGCAACTTGGATACTGTGGTGGTTTGAATGAAAATGGCCCCTATATGCTCATAGGGAGTGACACTATTAGGAGGTGTGGCCTTGTTGAAGTAGGTGTGGCCTTGTTAGAGGAAGTGTTTACTGGGGGGTGGGCTTTGAGGTTTCAGAAGCTCAAGCCAGGCCTAGGGGCTCATTCTTTATTCCTGCTGCCTAGAGATCCAGATGTGGAACTCTCAGCTCTTTCTCCAGGACCATAGACATGCTACCATGTTTCAAGACATGATGATAATGGACTAAACCTCTGAACTGTAAGTCAACCCCAATTAAATGCTTTTCTTTAATAAGAGACAGGCTTAATCATCTGTAGTTTTCAGAACCATGTTCAGATATGTGGAAACCCATGCATAGATGCCGTTTATGACCATGTTTTTTAGTTTTTATTTTATTTATGTTATTTTATGTGCATGGGTATTTTGTCTGCATGTATGTCTGTGCATCACATGCATTGCTTGGTGCCCTGGGAGACTAGAAGAGAGCATCAGACCCCTTAGAATTGGAAATATAGATGGTTGTAACATGTCATGGTGGGTGCTGAGACACAAACTTGGGTCCTCTGCAATATCAGCCAGTGCTCTTAATCACTGAGGCATCTCTTTAGTCCCACTTTTTTAATTTAAAAATTATTTAATAAATATTTCTTGAGCATCTCCTTTGGGAAACCCCAATCTAAAAGGAACTTTACTAAGCACTAGAACATGGAGGTGCTAGAACATGGAAACACTACAACATGGAGGTGCTAGAACATGAAAACACTAGAACATGGAAACACTAGAACATGGAGGTGCTAGAACATG
>LZPO01055246.1:115575-128040 GCA_001675575.1 Neotoma lepida
CAATAAATGATCATAACAACAGATTGGAGCAGACAGCTAAAAGAGCTGGTGGATGTGAAGACAGAAAATATCAAACCTGAGAAAAACATACAAGACAAAAAGTGATATTTAAACATGGGAAAATATGGATCATAGAGACAGGAAGTACACTATTGTGAAATAATCTTTTTGTACACTGTGAAGATGTGTGTTTGCCAAGCCACCTTCTTGTTGGTTTAACAAAAAGTTAAACAGCCATTAGCTAGGCAGCAAGTATAGGCGGGACAGCCAGACACAGAGGATGCTGGAAAGAAGAAAGGTGGGTTGCCAGGAGACTCAGAGGGAGCAAGACATGCTGGAGGACAAGTAAAGCCATGAGCCACATGGCAATACGTAGATTAATAGAAATGGGTTAATTTAAGTTGTAAGAGCTAGTTAGAATCAAGCCTGAGCTATCGGCCGAGCTTTCATAATGAATAAGAAGTCTCCTTGTGGTGATTTGGGAGCTGGCAGGAGGGACAGAGATCCACCTACAGTACACCAACCCTGTGATGGACACCATCATGAGAAGCACAGTCCATGATAAGGAACATTACAAAGGATAAGACATAAACTTTTATATGATAAAATAGGGAGAATTAACCAGGAAAACATAACAATCTATGTGCATATGTTCCTAAAAAGAACTTTAAAATTCATTAGGCAAAATTGACAGAAAGAAGAGGAGAAATAGGGAAATGCACAACTAATAAGATCATAGTTAAAAGTAAGACACATAGATGAAATCAATTAGTGAGAGTGGATAATTGGCTGTCCTGAACTAATTAACAACCCCTCTGATCAACATCGATACAATGCTGATTCTACTCAGAAACACATGCAAATTCAGGAAGTTACACAGATGTTAAAATTTCAAATATTTAAGATTCTAAACAATGGAATTAAATTAGAAATTAGTTAAAATGTTGAGAAAATCCATGAATATCTGAAAATAAACATAATTCAACTTTGTATGGGGGTCAAATAAACAAGAGAAATTACAGAAATTGTGAACCATTCTGATGTGTCTTCCCCTTCATCCAGCCTTTCCTAAGAAAAGCAGAGAAGTAATGGGCCACGAGGGTCTAACCTAAGCTTACTCTCCTAACTGTGGATTCACATGAAGTTGTACATGTGCAACTGGAAAGTCTCCTAACTGTGGATTCACATGAAGTTGTACATGTGCAACTGGAAAGCCTGATGCATCCTTCATGCAGCCTCACCTGAGAGACAACACCTCAGAACTACGGTACTTAAAACCAGGCAACCCTCAAACGAGGGCTCATGACACCCACAGGTTTATAGACTTNACTCCAGAGTTAAAATCCAGACGTATCACCCAGATCTGCCACTGTACAGGCAAGCCGCTTCTCCTTCCTCTAACAACTCATGTTTGTTTCTACCTCTACCACTTTGTCATTTCCAGAAGGTGATGATATAAATGACATCAGTGTGCGGCTTTTTGAGATGGTGTTGGTGCCGTTTGGATTAGGTGTAAGTCCTCCTAAAGGGTTCTCAGGCTGCAGTTTTATTAACTGAGTTATTAAAAGGGTAAACTAGCCAAGTGTGGTGGTGTACACTTTTAATCCCAGCAACCAGGGAGACAGGCAGGCAGATCTCTGTGAGTTCAAGGCCAATCTGCTCTACATAATGTGTTCCAGGACAGCCAAGGCTACACAGAGAGACCCTGTCTCAAAAAACCAACCAAGTAACCAAACAAACAGGCAACTAAGTGAGTAAATGAAATAAAAGGGTGGAAACATCAAACTATGTTGTTTAGAGGTAGGAATATCGGGGAGAAGGTCAGGATTAGATAACATCATCAAAGTAGAGCCTCCCTGTTTGATACTCGTGATTTTATAAAAAGAAGCAGAACTTGAGGAAACATATAGTTCTACGTATAGTTTTTGACTCTTACTATGTGTGGCTCTGTGCCACCTCAGACTCTGTGAGCAAAAAAAGGCTATTGCTACATGTGGATCCCTGAATCTGTAAAATTGTGAGCTAAATAAACTTCTTTTCTATATAAAGTTACTTAGCTTCAGGTATTTCATGACAGTAACACAAAATGTTCTAAGACAAATTTTTTGGTTTTTGTTTTTGTTTTGAGACAAGATTTCTTTGTGTAGCCCTGGCTGTTTTTGAATTCACTATGTAGACCACACTGGCCTCGAACTCAGAGAGTCACCTGCCTCTGCCTCCTGAATGCTGGGATTAAAAGTGCCACCATGCTCAGCAAAAACAGGTATTTTCACTCAGCATAATGCCCTTGATATCCACTCAATTACTCCATGCGTCAATAGCACATTCCTTCTTATTGCTAGGTAGTTTTCCCTAATATGAATATATCAGTGTCTGCTTAGTAGTAAAACACTGTAAGACAGCCTGGTGTTTACAGTTCCGAACTATTACAAATAAGACTGACTTGAACACTTGCACAAATGTTTTGTCCGAACCTAAGTTTTCCTATGGGTAAGTAGCAGGGAGTACAACTGCTAGATTATATGTTAAGCCTCTGTTTAACTTTTACAAAAACTGCCAAACTGTTTTCTGGAGTAGCTAGACCATTTTACATTCCACCAGCAATGCATGAGATCTAGTTTCCCTGCATCCTTGTCAGGTGTTGGTAGTGTCCTAACTTTTTAGTTTTAGCTGTTATAATGTCAGTTAATAGCTCACTGTGGTCTTAATCTGCATTTTACTAATGGCTAGGGAGAGTGAACATGGTTCCAGGCAGTTTTCTGTACTTTTAAAACATATTCAATGAAAGCCCAAGTGCCAAGGTCACCTTGCAATGAAAGCAGGCACCATGGGAAGTGCTGTTGCTCCCAGTTTTAAAAGTTGCTGCAAGAGGTGAGCTTTAAGGTTGGCAGGGGTTTGTGGTGAAAACTGGCAATGAAAGGCATTTTACGTGTGTGTGTACCTGCTACTGAAAGACTATACTGTGACTACTCACCCTGGAAATGTTCAGGAAGGTCATGGCCCACATTAAATGACCTGAGAAGAAGCCAGGGCTTTCAAATGGAAAGAATAAAGAGAAGGCCTTTGTTTGCCACTGGGT
Organism: Neotoma lepida; assembly: GCA_001675575.1. Classification (NCBI taxonomy): domain Eukaryota; kingdom Metazoa; phylum Chordata; class Mammalia; order Rodentia; family Cricetidae; genus Neotoma; species Neotoma lepida. The sequence continues at coordinate 118,655 of LZPO01055246.1, forward strand.
TTCAGCATATAGCACTGTATTCCTGTGTGTCAGACTATGGGCATTTATAGATTGCTGAATTCCCACAGATGGTTTTAAAAGAGAAAGACATATTGAAGAGAATAGTAAAAATGCCTTTAATGCCAGCACTTGAGAGGCAGAGGCAGTTAGATCTGAGTTCAAGGCCAGCCTGCTCTACAAAGTGAGTCCAGGACAGCCAGGGCTACATAGAGAGACCCTGTCTAAAAAAAAAAAAAGTAAATAAAACCAATAACAATACAATTAAATATGAAATAACCTAGACAAAATGGTTTGAAACTACTTTCAAAACTATTAGAAATAACTAATTTCAATAATAAACTTCACGATACATTGACATGTTATCTAGCAACAGAGATGTGTATATATGATCTAAATAGGCAAGTAAAGGTCCACAGCCAAAAGATTTATAGAGAGAGCAATGGCTTAAACACGGGTAGTTCAGTAGTCCCTCCCTTCTCCTCCCTCCTCAGGCTGCTTTTGTGAAGGGCAGGCTGGCTTACACAGATCTTTGAGCTCCTCAAGTTTCCCTCCTCCCAGCTGCAGAGGCCTAGAGTAAGTCTGGCCTTGGATACTAACTGAATGATCTATTCCTTTTCTCTGCCTCAATTCTCAGCACCTCACATCTAGTCAAGCCTCCAGAGCTATAACCAGAACCAGCCACCTAGCTTGAATGTGCATCATCATTTGGATATGACGAGCACCTGGACAGAACTAAGAACAGAGTAAGGAATGTCTATACAGTTAGGGGTATATTGCTTGCAACACTTTTCTGGAGATGTAAAGTCATGCCGCCCCCCTCCCCCAACACACACACACACAAACCAGAGCTTCTCTGTGTAGCCCTGGCTGTCCTGGAACTCAAGAAATCTGCCTGTCTCTGCATCCTGGATGCTGGGATTAAAGGCGTGCACCACCATGCCCTGCAGGTGTAAAGCTCTTAAACTCCAAAGTTCAGAATGACACTATTTCAAAAAGAATCATATAGCTTTTGATGGAAATTCAAATAATTTTCAAGTACCAGTGCCTTCCCAATGTAAGGCAAATTTTTAGTGACATGATTTATTTTTCTACTTTAAATTTTGAGGTTACAATATAATAAGGCATGTCTTCCTTCCCTTTCTGACCTACAAACCCTCCCTTACACTTCTCCTTCCTCTTCTTGAAATTCATGGCCACTTCTTTCCTTAATTGAATACATATATAAAAAGATATATATGTATATATATGTATGTATGTATGTATACATATATACAGACTGAGCAGGTTCTATATATATATATATATATATATATAACCTGTATAATGTTACTTGTATGCATGTTTTCAGGGTTGATCATTTGGTATTGGATAGTTGATTGGTGTGTTCTTCCTTGGGAAAGACTATTTCTCCTGATCCAAGCACTCCTTAGTTGCTTGTAGTTCTTTGTGTAGGGTTGAGGCCCCATGGGCTTTTTCCTGTCCCTCCTGGCATGTTAGCATCATCCTTATTCAGCTCACATTTGAGCAATCATGTTGATGAGACTTTATGGGTGTAGCTTCTGATGTTACTAAGAGACACAACTTCACAGTAAACTCCCTGATCCTCTGGCTCTTACAATCTTTCAAGCCCCTTTTCAACAATGTTCCCTGACCCTTAGGTGCCAGAGGAATACACTGTTACTTGAAATAAATTTGTATATTTTGCTTAGACAATGTGATGTCTGGAAATTAGTATATATTGTGGAATGGCTGAATCAAATAATTTAACATATACACTAATATCTCACACATAGATTTTTTTGGTTATAAAAATGCTTAAATTTTGCCATCTTCATAATTTTTAGGTACACAATATTTTGTCAGTAATTATATTCATCAATATATCTCCTAAATTTATTCCTCTTGTCTAGCTGAAATTCTGTTTCCATAAAGAAACATCTTTTCAANGTACCCAAGCCCTTTTGAATTCCATGTTCCATTGGTCTATAAGTTCCTTTAATATATACAACTTTATTCCTCAGCCTAAATGGAAAATAATGGTTTGAGTACTAATTATTATTACTACTTTAAAGCATTAATTGTGTCAGACCTTACTAAGCACAATACAAATATCCCATTTAATCCTTGTAATAAACTTTCTCTATTTTGTTTTTTTGTTTGTTTATTTGATTGGTTGTTTGGTTGCTTTTTTGAGACAGGGTTTCTCTGTGTAGCCCTGGCTGTCCTAAAACTTGCTTGATAGACCAGGCTGCCCTTAAACTCAGAGATCTGCCTGCCTCTGGCTCCAAAGTGCTAGGATTAAAAAGGCATGCACCAGCACCACCTGGCCCCCTAGTAATCTTAGCTCTTCTTATAAATGAAGAAACTAAGCTCAGAAGCCCTGTAACTTGCCCAATACCTCACAATAGTACACAGTTAAACTATGTACTATGAACTCAGACCTTCTTAAATTTGAAATTCAACAGTCATATCTGGGGAAGACATATATAATGCCAGTGCCTTCCAAGTCAGAAGCAATGGCATGCTGCTACTTAGAAAATGTTTAAGCATGTTTCTCTGGCATTAATGACACTGCTCATGACACCCACAGCATAGACATTTCTAATCTCTCTATGTATACACACACACATGCACATATACACACACACATACACACACACATACACACATACACATACATACACACATACACACACACACACACACTCACACACACACACATATAGACATATGATGATACAAGTATCAAGTGAGAGAAAGAAGTATTAACTTTTATAAAGATGGCTGAGGTTTCTTTTCCTTGATTGATCTAGTTATTATTGCTGTCATGTAAAATAAAGCTATTTGGAATTTGTCTCTGTGAACTTTGCAAAGGAGGCAATATAAAGGAAAAAGTTCTTAGTGGAAAAAAACAAAAACAAAACCAGAAAACCAACCCCGACGGCTTATAGCAGTGCACAGTGCAAGGTGGGATGCAAGTTTCACTGTGCTCAAGCTGCAGAACTCCTACACACCCAGACCATGCCAGGCAATTTTAAACAAAAGACCTAGTGCTATTTATCCACAAGCTTATCTTGCTTTGTAGTTCTGTGTCTCCACATTAGAAGTTTAAGTGCATGGATTACTCCAACATCAAATACAGACATAAAGTAACCATTTTAAGTTCCTTCTCTTTTAAGTCTTGAACAATCACAACCTTTCTGAGCAGTAGGTTCTCCAGTGTATTCTCCTGTTGGTAACAACTTGGGCCATTAAAATGGGCACACAGTGCTTTTCTGTTCCATCATAAGTAAAGTTTAATTCATACTAAACACGGAAAGGAAGAAAGTGCTCAGGATAACCAGCTTCCAGTCTTCCTGCTTCCTATAAACTGTGTCTTGTCAACAATACTGGCCCTGAGTGTTTTAGTAAATCCTGACCTCTAGCCGAGAGTGAATGCTCTGGAGCCAATATACATAATCTACCCATCAGGCTGCTTTTCCCTCCCAGGTATTTGAAATCAAGACCCATCAACTATGGCTGTTTGTCTAAACTTGGTTGCTACAGGAGGACTTCCTTACCATGAACACTGAAAAACAAAAGCAGTAAAGGGTAAAATTATATTAACAAAAATTCGGGCACTGTAGGCTCATGGTGTCCCTCCCCCAAATTCTTAGGTTGAAGTTGTAATCCTCAGTGCTTCAGAATGAATCTACATTTGCAGATGAGCAATTTGAGGAGAAACTAAGTTAAAGACATTAGAATGGGTTCTAATCAAGGGTGACTGGAGTTCTAAGATGAGGGAATTTAGACACAGGCACACACAGGGCAGAGGATGTGAAAGGAAAAGGGGAACACAGCCACCTTCCAGGAAGGCTTGCAACACTGAGGCCTGAACACGGCCTTCCTTCAAGGCCCTCAGAAGACAACCCAGCCAATTCTTTAATCTCGTTTTCTAACTTCCAAAACTATGGAAAATCAATTTCTGATTTAGCTATCTCATCTGTGTTATGAAAGGGACATTTCCCTATTTAAGTCAAGACAGGAAGTAAGATCCAAGGGACAGCTGTCAGAAATCTGGGAGACACACTAGGCAATAGAGCCACTCTTCAAAACACCTGGAGCAGGGGGTGCTACCCTCATGAGGACAGGAGGAGAAACATGTCTGGAAGTGGAAGGATTGATTGATTGATTGATTGATTTTGGAGACAGGGTCTCACCATGTAGCCTTGGCTGTCCTGGAACTCACTATGTAGACCAGGCTGGCCACAGACTCAGGGATCTTTCTGCTTCTGCCTCCTAAGTGCTGGGATTAAAGGTGTATGCCACCTAGCCCAGCATGAGGATTATTTGAATGAAGACAAAGGTAAATTTTCAGGATTGTCTATAACCCAGCAGTCAGCATCAATTACATCACTGTGATACAACCAAGCTATCACCAAAGTGTACTGTGTAGAAACAGGGACCCAAAGTTAGAGGTGACCATCAGAACATCACGCTGACACTCCACCACCCCACTATCCCACTGCCTCCTCACTCAGGAACCTGTAGTTACTTTACGGAGACCAGTGGAATTGCACTGATATGTAATATGCCTCATACCAATACTATCTACACTTCAAGTACTAAGATATTTTAGCTGACATTTGCAAAGAAAAAGAATGAAGTAGACTCGGAGACATATGCAGAAATTAATGAGCAGGTGTTCAGAATGGAGAACCTGAATAATGAGGCTCCCTGGTTCCTGGTTCTAATTTCTCATTTGGCCAGACTGAATTACCTCCATCCCTATACCACTCTTAACTCAAGATAAACCTCCCCACCCCCAAGTGGCTCAAGCTAGCTAATTCATTTGTGACTACAGGAATTTTATTTCAAGTTCATACAATGCACATCACACAGAAAGAAGACGCACACATACTGCCGCTCACTCGAGGAAGACACTTTATGTGGTGATAAGAGATGGCTTTGGGTGTCTTCTCGCCTGGGGATGACAGTGCTTTACTCAACACAATGAGTAATGGTACTGCCCTTTCTCCAAGCTCGTACCCTTCAGGGTACTTCACACACTTTGTAGTAGGGATCAGAAAGTGTACTATTATAGTTGGAATGGTGAAATGTTCCCACAGGCTCATGTGATTAAACGCTTGGTCTCCAGCTAGGAGCACTGCTCTGGAAGGTTGGAGAGCTTTTAGATGGTGGAATATCATGGGAGGAAGTCAACCACTGGGAGGTGGGTCTTGTGGCCCCAATTCCTGTCAGCTGTTTCCTGTTCTGCCAAGGTGCAAGATAAGATGTCCCAGCTGCTGCCACATGGAGCTGATTCCCACCATGCTGGTGCCAGCTCACTTTCTACTTCATATTCAGTCCAGTAGCCCAGTCCATACAATGGTGCCACACATGTTCAGGGTGGGTCTTCCCTCCTTTCTAGAGACATACCCTGATTGTGTTTCCATGGTGATTCTAAATCTAATCATGTTTACAATGAAGCTTAACTGTCACAACTTCAACCACAACATAGTCACAGCTTTATAGTGTTGCTGGTTTGGGGGTGTTTATGTATTGAGACAAGGTCTCACTATGTAGCCTTTGCTGTCCTGAAACTTGCTATTGCAGATCTAGAACTCATAGAGATCCTCCTGCCTCTGCCTCCCAAGTGCTAGGATTAAAAATGTGTGCCACTACTCCCAGCTAATACTGCTATTTTTATATAAAGTTACTTTATTAAGTTACCTAGTATTAAGGATACAGTACCTGGGGCAGCCACTGGTCAATTTGTGTCAACAGAGCCCAAATTCTCTCATTTAAAATTAAATCATTTGACTCATGTGTGAATGATCCTTTTCTTAGCTAGGATGTTATTTCTACCTTGGTTTGAAGCAACATCATGAAAATTTCTAAATTTATCATTAAAGCTAACAAAAATTATCTGATGCAGAACTGAGATATTACGAACTAGCACTAACAAAATAAATCTTCACAGACCTCAAAACCTATTGGAATTCTCTACAGAAAAACAGCTAGGTGGGTGTTTCCCTTTATGGAAATAATGACTATGTGTCCCTGACTGCTCTGAACTCATCATATAGCCAAGGCTAGCCCAGAACACAGCCACTGCTTCATGAGTTCTTGGATTGTAGGTATGCACTATCATACAGAGTTATGCTTCTTAACTTGTCCATTTTGTATTTCCAAAGTAAAACTCAAAATATTTGCTAGAATATTTTAGATAGTTCAAAAATTTGAAACAATATTATTGTGATCAGAAATTCTTCAAAAGATTATGTTTTGTTCAACTATACATGTGATATCTATTATGGATCACCCCCCCACACACACACACATATAGACATATCCATAAATATATGTATTTATGATCCAGAACAGAACATAACTTTATAAATGTTCCAGGTGTGTTTGAAAAGAATGTACATTCTGCTGTTTTAAAGTAGAATGATCTACAAGTTCAACCATATCTGGTAGTTGACAGTGATAAGCTTTGTACACCCTTTTCATTCTCTCAGTAGTTCAATCAGTCGTTGAGAGATGGGCTCTAGAATCTCAGATATTATAATAGGACAGTTATAGACTTGTACTAACCTCCTTTCAATCATATCAACTCCTGCTTCACACATAGCATTTATATTAAAGATAAAGTGACTGGATTATCAAGTCATCTCAGCAAACTGGCAAATAAAAAGCCTATTTGCCTGATGGTAGGAGGGCCAGTCCAAGCGCCTTCAGATTAGTATTAGCATAGGATATTTTTTTTCTCTTTTATCTCAAATCCACTTGGCTTTATTTATCTAAAATGAGTTTTGGGGGCACATTTTTATCCAAGATGTCATTCTCCATAGACCACTAAACTCAGTCTATGCTACCCACTCCTTGATGCCGCTTGAAAGCTCTCCAGATAGTAAGCTGGGTAAATGTTGGACTTGTTTGTTACTCTGTTCTTTACTGACCAACGGACAATGACTTGGGAGCCATGGTTTCATATACTTTTACCATTGCTTCAGGTGGTAGGGTAAATCTGGTTCTTGTAACTCTGTCATGGCATTACTCCTAATGTTGCTGGACCTGCAACCTGCTTCAAAAACTTACACTTGGGTTGCTAGAACCACTTCAGGTGTGAATGCTGAGAACGCCTAGTTTTCAATCTTTCAGTTAACCAAGGCTGGTTGTGGAATATAAAATTCTAGTTCCTTTGCCTCCAGGTAGAATAAACTCTCTGTAATGTATGCTGTGGAGCTTCTGGAATTCCAGTGCTGATGCTGAGAACTCTACCTGCCTTGTTCCCTATGCTGTGGAGCCCGTGGAGTTGCAGTGCTGATGCTGAGACCTCTACCTGCCTTGTTCCCCCTGGGCTTGCCTCCCCAGGTGCCCTACTGTTTCAGAAGAAACACATTTCTCAAAATCATTAGTACCTGCATCCACGTCTCAGTAGCAGTTTGTGGAGAACCCAACACTAAAGTAGCTCGTCCTCTAAAAAGCATTCTTCTGTAAAATGCTTCCTTAGAGCCTCATCTACTTTTGCCCTCATACGTTTCAATTGTTCACTTACCCTGGAGACTTACAGCAGTGTCTTGTAATGAACAGATATTGGGATATACCTGTCAAACTGACCATATGGTGATGAATAACCAACTAACCCGTTTATAACCTAAGAGTAGTTAAGGCAAGCTCTTGATTGGAGCTTGTTCAGGTAAAGCATGCTCTTAATTTCATGGTGATCAAGTTCAACTAACTATTGGGTACTGTGTTGCAAATGTCTCCTTGGGAAAATTGGCAGGTACAAATGTTTGTGCATACTTTTCCTGGACATGCAAGTCAGTACTTGCATCATTTGATTGCCTTCCTCGTTTTATGATCCATGAACATTAACCCCATTTTCTATTAACTTTGAATCAGTTTTAAAAGATTCCCAGATATATGCAGTAGCTTAGCTTTACTACATTGTACAAAAAAAATTAAGCTAGTTGTTTTGGTTTGACTTATAAAGGAGAAATGTAATTTGATTATATTTTATTATTATGGCAAANAATATGTAGCATGAAATTGCCAGACAGAGAATTTTCCCTAGGGACAGCCAGGTTAGAATAAAAAGCAAATACCTGAATTAAAAAGAAGCTTTCAAAATGAAATTCAATATTACTTATTATAATTACTCTGAATTTAGTAAATCAAATTTTGGTATAAGAGATATTTCAGTAATTTAAAAACTTACTGGCTATGCCAAATTATACTCTGTCCTTTGACAATGCCTTCTGAAAACTGAGCTTTGTTGGGTATTCAGGTGTGTACAGAAGAAAGAAAGAAATATTGAATGGCCACATTTCAATATGAAAGACATTTGTAGATGAGAAACAGGAAAGGAAACAAAGCAAAAAAATACTTCTGTGTCTCAAATTCCACCTCTTAAAATTAACTGGGTAACAAACTACTCATTGGAATTCCAATGCCACCATAGGCTAATAAATCTACTTATCAATCACATTGTTGCATTTATGAAAATGGCATAACCTCCATAAGAATTTCCTTGGTGAAAAAAAATAGATCTTGATCTTGGTCTCTGTATTAATTTTCCGTCACTATAATAAAATACCTGGAGCTGGGTACAGTATAAAGCAGAGCTGTGTATTTAGCTTATAGTTCTGGAGGTCCAGGAGCATACTCCAATATTAACTAGGGCTCTGGTAAAACTATCATTGTGCATGTCACTGTGATGCCAAGAGCACAAGAGAGAGTGTCATCATGTGGCAAGACAGAAGCCACAGAAACCCAGGAGTCCCACAACAACTAGTTTATCCCTTCTAATGGTAGAACCCCAGTGACCTAACTACTTCCCACTAATCCCCACCTCCCGTGGGTCACATTCACCCTTAACTATGAGGACCCAGCTTACAGCACAAACACTTAGGAGACACTCAACCATATCCAAACCACAGCAATCTCTTGCAAATGTTGAGAGAGGCCACCCCTTTTTCTTAAGGTGGGCTCTGAGATAAAGATTAATACTCTCAATTTGACAAGCTCCAGAGTGAACTAGGAGCCAAGCCTCTGGGCACACCTGTAAAGGATTAGGTTAATTAAGGTGGGAAGACACCCCACCACCACCACCTACTAAGTCTGTTTTTCCATTTGGTTTGGGTTTTTGTTTTTGTTTGATTTCTGTTGTTTGTTTCTGAAGAAGGATCATACTATGTAGTGTAGGCCAACCTTGAATTTGCCATCCTCATGCCAGGGCCTCACGATTGCAGGGATTAGAAGATAGGCCTGCCTAAATCTGCTTTTAATAGTTGCAGCTCGGCGGTGGCACACGCCTTTAATCCCAGCACTCGGGAGGCAGAGGCAGGCGGATCTCTGTGAGTTCGAGGCCAGCCTGGACTACCAAGTGAGTTCCAGGA
>LZPO01055246.1:135594-149483 GCA_001675575.1 Neotoma lepida
CTCCCAGTTCATGGTTATGTCCCTAGTGCTCCCAGTTCATGGTTATGTCCCTAGTGCTCCCAGTTCATGGTTATGTCATGTCCCTAGTGCTCCCAGTTCATGGTTATGTCCCTAGTGCTCCCAGTTCATGGTTATGTCATGTCCCTAGTGCTCCCAGTTCATGGTCATGTCCCTAGTGCTCCCAGTTCATGGTTATGATCAAACATAGAGTATACCACTTTTAGTGTGTTAGTAAAGCGGGGCAGGGGTGTTCAGGAGAGTCCCACTTTTATAGAGAACACCTTAGATGCTTCTTGGTCCTGCGTCTAGGCACTTCTGCAGAAACCACCCCTGAAGAGCTCTGCAGTGCAGCTGCACTGGAATGTGCTGAGTCAGCGAACCAGCCCTCATTTTATTCAACATAAACTGTATTTTTCAAGTTTGAGGTAATGTGAGTCAAAACTTTTATTTCATTGAATTTTCTCTTTTCAGTTAGTTTTTAGGTACAATATACATTCAGAGTACATCATGGTGTTCCTGCTACTCTGCTGCATACTATAAAATTGTAAATGATGCTGTTTAAGTACAGGGCTTACTGCTCAGAGACAAACCTGAGACTGAACATTTTCTTATGTTTATGGTTTTGAAGAAAAAGCTGTTGAGGAACCAAATGCCTGTTTTGCACAAAAATCTATGGCTAAAATTTCAAGCCCAACTCTACATTTTGGAATGGGATTCTTTAATTTCCATTTAATTGAACTCCCCCCACCCCCCAACTAGCTAATTTGGATAATTCAAGACTGACAAACTTGCTATGAATAAAAAATGAACTAGAATATTAAGAACCTTACAGTTTATTGTATTAAAGACAGCCTTAAAAGTAAGCAGGAAAAAAATGCATTTTCGACCTTGTGTATTACTATAATGAATACTTCCAAGCAAAGCCACAAGCACTATCAGAAAAACCTCAAACACACATGTTCAACAAATCTTAGGTCCCGTCACACCTTACAAATAACTCTGTACAATTAGTCTGACTTCCATCTATGTATGCACACAGTTTTGAGACAGTATCTCTCTCTGTACCCTGGCTGCCCTAGAACTTGCTATATAGACCAGGTTGGTCTCAAACTCACAGAGATCCTCCTGTCCCTGCCTCCTGAGTGCTGGGATTAAAGGTGTGCGCCACTANGCCTAACATAAACTTCTCAAAATTTGAATGTCCATTCGTTACTAAAAAAATAGTGAAACAGAAATCTTGTGTGTCCCTCTTACCCCTTAGTTAATGTCCTTCGTGGCGAGTAGAGCCTGGTCCTCTGGCCAGTGTGCAATTCTGTATTTGGGAAGTCATCCCAATCAAGAATGAGAGAACAAGAAAAGGAAACAGGGAACAGCCAATGCAAACTATACTTCTATTTTTTTTATTTTTTTTAAGATTTTTTAAAAATGTGTGTGCATGTGTTTGGGTGCCCATGGAGGCTAAGAACTGGAGTCATAGGTGGTTGTAAGACACTTGATGTGGGCTGGGAACCGAACAAGTGATAACTGAACCACTGAACCATCTTTCCAGCCCCAAGATTTCACTTTTAAATCCATCCAAAACTTCAAACAAATAGTGCCCCAAAGCCAATATATTCTTAGGAGCCATGAAACCACCCCAGATTTTCCTGTCAGAGGACAGAGGCAAAGAGCACATATGTACCAGCTCTGACTTCCAGCTAAGGGCCTTGCAGGCTCTTAATTTCCTACAATTTCAAGTTGTGTAGAGTTTCCACCAGTTTCAAAGAAGGGCCCAGGCCAGAAGGTTGGGTGAGGAGCTTTCAAGTTTCACCTGTCTAAATCTGGTTGTCATTGAAGTGGCTGGGACAAGCAAGGCCCAAGAAGTGTCCAATCTATTATATTATAGGAAAAACATTATCAAACTGCTTTTTCTTTAGTTTATCAATAAATTCTGATACCCTTTACATTTAATATGAATTTTCTGACCTAGTAACAGAACAATTTCAAATGGGAAGTAAGGAACTTTGGCTTATTTTTGTTTCATGTATTCAATCCATTCCCACAAACCTGAGATGCACTGAAACTTGACCTTCTGTGAGAAAGGCATTTTCTAATAAACTACAACTCATTTCCTGAATTTGGCTGCTGATCTTAAAGGGCCAAAGAGTAGAGAAATGACCAGTTAGTATGCACTCTAATCCCAGTATTGATACAAAGACTTTATTAAGTTTACATTGATAAAATTATAGTAAAAACAAATTGACCTTTAAGTAACACTTGTCATTCTAGTGAAACACAGGATTTTGAAGAGTACAAGTTTATTTGGGAGTGTTTCCAAGAGGGTCTGGTTACCAGAAGTAATTAAATATAATCTATAACATGATGCAAGAGCTTGACTCTGAAGAATATGTATGCAGTTCTAGCCAAGCAGAAGAAAAACTGAAGAACTCAACAGCTAGTCATATGCTTCAAGTACGCAGATGCCACATGCATTTCTGTAAAGCATAAACTTGGTTTTGAGAACAAGAAGGTGATGCCTGGCATGATAGTTCATGTCTGTGATCCTAGGACTCAGGAGGTGACACAGAAGGACCGCTGCAGGCTGGAGGCCAACCTGAGCTACAGCATGAGACATGATCCAGTAAAAATCAGAAAGAAAGTCAAGNAGTCATGGTTGCAGATAAGGAAGAGATGGAGAAATCTACCAATGAGTGTCTTTTATTAGCTTGAATTCTGTTAGAATAATTATGCTTGAGATTAAAAAAGAAACTCCTGAGTGCTAAAGTAGGTAATGAGCTGAATTAGGATAAAACAGGAAAATTAACCCTAATGCACAGCAAATAAGAGGTGAGGACACTGATGAACAAACCCATAATAACAGACACACTTTCGCTGGGAGGTGGTGGCGCACGCCACTCAGGAGACAGAGGCAGGTAGATCTCTGTGAGTTCAAGGCCAGCCTGGTCTACAGAGCAAGTTCCAGGACAGCCAGGGTGGTTACACAGAGAAACTCTGTCTCAAAAAACCCAAAAAACCAAACCAAAACAACAACAAAAAACCCAGATGCACTTTCAAATGGAGGGAAAATCACACTCTGGTATTTACTATTAAATATTACCAAAGGTAAAAATACATCAACATTACCTTCCTTGGACATGAATCACCATTATTAAATAGTTTCAAACAAACACTAACTTCTGAAATTAATGAAAATTAGTTTCTCATTTCTATAAAATTTTGTAATTGGGATAGGTGATTTAAAAAAAATACTTGTATTAATTCTTTGAATATCCTACACAATGTATTTTGGTTATATTCACTCCCCTCTCCCAATTCCTCCCAGATCCATTCCCACCTCCCTACCCACCCAACTTTATGTCCTTTATTATTATTATTAAACCTGTCATGGCCAGTTTGTGCTGCCCAAATACTCAGAAGTGAGGCTATCCCCGAGACTGGGTCATCCTATCGGATCACACCTTATAGAAAACTGACTCTTCCTCTTCCAGGAGCTCTCGATTGCCAATAGCTCCACAGCCAGGGGTGGGAGGGACTGTGTGCTCATCTCCCTTCCCTGTGCTTAGACTTTTGTCTGACTTGAGTTGTACAGGACTTGTGCATGCTGTTACAACTGCTGTTGTGTCCAGAGAACTGTTTTGTTTAGCCATCACCTCTGGCTCTTACAATCTTTCTACTCCCTATCCTATGCTGATCCATGAGCTTGGGAAGAGGGTGTGACATAGATATCCCATTTAGGGCTGTGCACTCTATAGTCTCATATTATGTTTTTCATTCTTAGAACAACCTCTTCAGGTATAATAAATGCTGACTTTCTGTTGGGAAAATAAGACCTTTCTAGGAAACACATAGATAATTAGAGATAGGTTAAAGCTCTGGTCCTATCTCCCAGCTCATAACTTTTCCTGAGGATAATAGGCATATGCCATCATGAGACATGATCATTTTTTTGGAGCACTTCCTGTTCGTTTTTTTCTGAAATTATGAGATAAGCCCCTTGGATCTATGGCTTATTTGTTGTTGTGATTTTGTTTTGATTTTAGTTTTGGTGTTTGTTTGTTTGTACAGTCTTCATACATAGCCAAGGCTGGCCCTGAACTCATACTCCTCCTGCTTCAACATCATGCATCCTGGGAATGGATGGGAGCCTCCATGCCTAACTCAATGAATTACATGTCCTTGGTCTGGTTTTGAGATAGGGTCTTACTCAGCAGCCCAGACTGGCCTTGAACTTGTGGCAATCCTCCTGCCTTCGCCTCCTAAGTGCTGATTACAGGTATAACCCACCATGTCTGCCTTAATCTATTAAATTTAAATTTAGTCCGTAAGGAGCAATGGTTAAGATTACATACTGCTCTTGCAGAGGGGTTGGGTTCAGTTCCCAACACCCACATGGTGGCTCACAAGCCTTTCTAACTCCAGCTCTTGGATCTCATGCCCTCCTCTGGTCTCTGAAGGCACCAGACAAGCACTTGCTGCACAGATAGACATTAAGGCAAAACACTCCTACACATAAAAAAATCAAAATACATAAATCTTTAAATTTAGAGGACTTGAAAGAATCCAGAACACAGGCATGGAAAAACTATTGCACATATGTTTTCTAATTCAATCAGAAGTTGATTTATATTCATCTTTCAAATATATATATATATATATATATATATATATATGTAAGGCAAATAAAAGTCTATGTAGAACAAAATTCCTAAGAAATAAATTATTAATGCAAAAACGTCTAAAAATTACTCAGTATTGTAATGTATATCTGTAATCCAACACTTGGGAGATGGAGGCTTGAGGATCAGGAGTTTATGATCATTTTCAGCTACACAGTTCCAGGCCAGCCTGGGCTACATGAGACCCTGTATTCAGGAGTTAGGGGATGAATACACCAAAATATACTGTATGAATTATGAAATTCTCATAGAATAAAAAATACATATTTTAAAAGTTTAAATATTATTATATTTAACTGGGAAAACTTTATCAAAGTACATTTCACATTTCTATGAAATTGTGAAATAAATTTCTATAATAGGGCTGGAGAAATGGCTCAGCTGTTAAAGGCTAGGTAGGTTCACAACCAAAATTACAATAATAATGAATGGAGGTGGATTATGTTAGGTGCTTTAACTCCAACATTGGCTGAAACGTATATTTTTTTCTTACTTGTGAGACTAAGTTATATCAAACTTTGTTTGCTTGTTTGTTTTTGTGAGATGGGGTTTCTCTGTGTAGCCCTGGCTATCTTGGAACTCACTCTGTAGACCAGGCTAGTCTCGAACTCACATAGATCCACCTGCCTCTGCCTCCTGAGTGCTGGGCTTAAAGGTGTGCACTACTACACCTGGCAAGTTACATCAAATTTAAGTCTTTTTTGGTCAGGCATGGTAGCACATATCTATAATCCCAGGAGGCAGAGGCAAGAAGACCAAAAGTTCAAGTTCAGCCTGTACTACGCAGAAAGATCGTCTTGAAACTGACTAACTAAAAAGTCTTACGATCTCTTACAAATTTAAAGCTCTCTGGAGTAAATAGAAAGATACATTGGGGATATAAATTAACTTTTATGTAATAAGTTTTTGGCTAAAATTCAGAAACTTTGTTATTTTTTCAAAAATATTTTCTAGGCCGGCAGTGGTGATGCACAGCACCACTCAGGAGGCAGAGGCAGGCAGATGTATGTGAGTTAGAGGCCAGCTTGGTCTACTGAGTGAGTTCCAGGACAACCAGGGCTGNACAGAGAAACCTCGTCTCAAAAAAGCAAAAACAAAATTAAAAAAGTGAACTGGGTGGGTACTCCTGTGCTCCAGCACTCAAGAGGCTAAGACAGAATTGGAAGTTTGAGGTCAGCCTGGAACAAAAATAAATTACAAAACAGAAAAATAAAGACGATTACGTTTTTAAAAAAGAAAAAATTAAAGCTTTCATATTGATTCTATCATCAAAAACTGCATGGCGTATGAGAAGACTACATCTACAAACAAACAAGACATTTATAGACAGAGAGCTGAAACTGGAGTCTTGGGTCTACTCTACTATTAGTTTATACTAACAGTAGTTAATAGTTAGTTCTCAATCTCTGCGAGAAAATGAAAACTTTACCTGCTCTACCTTTATGACTTACTTTTAGGTTCAAAAAAGAAGATATATACTGTATTCAATAGGCTGATGCAGAAGGATTGAACAAGTTTGAGGAAAGACTAGGCATATAAGGAGGATTAGGCCAGCTGGGGCTACGAAGCAAGTCCCAATCTCAGAAAACCAAGCCAAACAATTAAATGTACGTACACACACACACACACACACACACACACACACACGCACGCATGCACAAGTACATTTGTATTTTAACACCATTCTTGAATTAATTTCCTACCAGTATTAAACCACTTCTCAACTCATAGCAATTCTGAGTATTATTATTTTTATCTGGGGACTTTTATCCGATTCAGGGTCTCATGTAGCTCAGATTAGTCTTGAACTCTATGCAGCAGAAGATAAGCCTGAACTTCTTAGTCTCCTACTTCCACCTCCCATGTGCTGAGAACATAGGCATAAACCACAACACCAGGCTCAGTGTACTATTAATAAATAAAAAATACAATGTTCCATTGCTTATATTATATATGCAATAATCTACAGATAGTTTAGATATGACTGTAGGACTGTGTATGGATGAGAATATTCCTGATCACAAAAATCATGTCTTCTCTTTTTTATTAGTTTATATTTAAAATTCTTTAAAACTTATGACCTGTGATTTAAGACCCAATCCAAGATTTTTTTAGTAAAAGGAGCCCCATTAATAATTAAACTAGAACAACNGATATTAACCAGGACTATGACTGGTAAGCCAAGCCACATGGTGACCTTACACATCCTATCCATTACAGCATCAGTGTCCCAAACAGCTCTCAAAGAAAGTCACTGAGGGTATNATGTGTTAAAGCATGATTTCACTATGAATTTTTATACTCTTGATCCTAACTCAAGCAAAACTGGGAGAGCACTAGCTAAAACTCAGTCTTTGTTAACTGGCCTGTGGGCACGGCTGGCCTGTGGGCAAGGCTGGCCTGTGAGCATGGCAGGCGGCATTTTCTTGATTGCTAACTGATGGACCTAGCCCAGTGTGCAGTCCACCCCCGGGGCCTAAGTTCTGTAAGGAATGTGGTTGAGCAAGCCAGGGGAAGCAAGCCAGCAGCAGCTTCTTCCACGGGTCCTGCTTGAGTTCCCACCTTGGCTTCCCTCAATGATGGACTGTGATTGAGATGTATAAGCCAAACAAACCCTTTCCTCCCAAGTTGCTTTATGTTAGTGTTTTATCACAGTCACAGAAAGCAAACTGCAACAGAGATGATTACCTGTGTTTATTTTTACAAATCTATTGAGGAGTGTTTTAACAAATAGACTCTAAGTGTCGGTGACTTGCTCTTACACTTAGCCCTTCAGAATATTTATATAACTGTAAATAAGTATTATTCTCACTTTCTGACATGGTTGCAACACACACACACACACACACACACACACACACACACACACCCCAATACAGTATATTGACTGGATAAAAGTATAAAAAAAACTCAGTTTTCAAGATTCTCAAAATAAACGAACCCTTTCAATTTTATAGTCTTGGTGACTGCTTTTATGTTTTCCTGGCATCTCTTTGGCAGTTAAGTCCTGAGATTCTCCTAAGTGCTATTGTTAGAAAGAAGGTGTAAGACCTATAAAGTAGTCATAGAGATGAAATATTGCCTAAATATGACTACATTATAAATAGATGTCCCTGTCCATGACACATCATTTTGAAAATAAGAGACTAACATTCTTATACCATTACCACATCTACAACTAGAAGTAAACTGTATAAGAACCTTCTTTATCAAGCATATAGTTTCTTTATTGAGAAAAATCATATATCCAGTAAAACATTGCCCATTACTAACATAAAANGAAGCTCAATGAATCTTTCAAAACAAATGAGGGGGCTGGCGAGGTGAGGCAGTTGATAAAGGTGCCTGCTGCCAACACTGATGACCTGAGTTCAGTCCCCAGGACCCACATGATAGAAGGAAAGAACTAACTCCTGCAAGTTGTCTTCTGATTCCTACCTGTGTGCTGTGTCCCCAAACCCAGGAAAATAAACAAATAAATGCAAAAAAACAAAAGGGAACAACATGACTAAGGGATGGCTTAGTCCAAAATGTACTTGCTGTCCAAGCATGGGTACTAAGTTCAGATCCCAGCACCTTAAAAACCCCAGTGGGTGGAGACAAGTGGACACCTGGGGTTTACTACACAGCCAGCCTAACTCAGTGAGTAAGCTCCAGGCCCAGTGAGAGATCCTGTCTCAAAATATAAGATGGAGGCCAGGCATGATGACACCCTTTAGTTCTAGCAGTTGGGAGGCAGAGGCAGGCAGATCTCTGAGTCCAAAGCCAGTGTGATCTACATAGCAAATGCCAGGCCAGCCAAGGCTACATAGTGAGACCCCATCTCAACAGACTGAGTGAGTGAGTGACTGACTGACTCACTCACTCACTAAGAGGAAGCACAGCTAGGGAAGACACCTGATGTTGACCTGGCCTCCACAGACATATGCACAAATGCACATATCCACAACAACATGTACATATATCACACATGCCACCACAATACACACACCAAATTAAAACAAGTTAGGTTAAATTAAAATAAAAACAAATATGCAGCAAATATGCCTGTGATCCCAGCGCTTGGAAGTTTGAAGCAGGAAGATTGCCATGAAGTCAGATCCTGTCTTAAAACACTCAAATAGTTTAGAGGAAAAGAAGGAAATTTACTCCAGTATAGCTATAGCTACTTATTTAACCAAACTAAATAAAGCTTCTAGCCAGGTATGATGGCACACATATGTAATACTTGCTGAAAGAGGGGGATTAAAGGCTAGCCTGGGTCACATAGAGTCTAAGTCTATAAATAAATAATAAAACTTGTTGATCTAGGTTGGAAATTGGCCAGACTAAATGAGGCTATTCTTTCTCATTGAAGGTAATGTGTAATCTTTTGTGTTTGTGTGCTTACAGTGCTGGTATAAGGGATTAAACCCAGGAACTTGTGCATGCTAATTTAGCACTCTATCAATGAACTACATTCCTTAGCTCTGGGGCAAATACTTTTGAGAAGTATTCCATTATGTAGCTGAGGCTAGCTGGAACTTCCTAGATAGCCAGGCTGGTCCCCAATATGCAGCAATCATGCCTCAGTCTTCCAGGTATTGAGATTACAGATTTACAAGTGTAAACTACCATGCCCTGACAATCTTTAATGCCTGCTGTAAGTACTTCCATGAATATCTAAGGCACTGTCAACATAAAAACATTGCTGGACGGTGGTGGCACACGCCTTTAATCCCAGCACTCGGGAGGCAGAGGCAGGCGGATCTCTGTGAGTTTGAAGCCAGCCTGGGCTACCAAGTGAGTTCCAGAAAAGGTGACAAAGCTACACAGAGAAACCCTGTCTCGAAAACATTGCTGGACGGTGGTGGCACACGCCTTTAATCCCAGCACTCGGGAGGCAGAGGCAGGCGGATCTCTGTGAGTTTGAAGCCAGCCTGGGCNAAAAACCCAAAAAAACAAAAAACAAAACAAAACAAAAAACCACTGATGCTGACATGACCCATGGATGCTAAATATATCTTTTAAAATAACTATAAAATTGCTACCTCCTGAGTGCTGGGATTAAAGGCATGCACCACTGGGCCCAGCAAAGAGAGATACTTTTACTCCACATAATTAACTTTCACACTTTCAACTCAAATCATAAACCAAGTATTTTGGCACTTGGAGCAGGATCTAGTGATGGTGTATATGCCCATCTACATGGATGGTGTATCTGCCCATTCATGAACAGCACTTACCAATAACTATAAACAATTCTTAAAAAATTATATCAAGTGTTCATTTAATTTGGTCATTTAATTTTCAATTAATATACTTATGTTTAAAAAATCCTATTCCCTTTTGTCTCTCAAACAACTTTTGGTTTGTGCTTAAAATAATGCTGACTACAAGTATGACAGCTCACTCCAATATTCCAGTATTATATGTTTATGCTAGAGGTACGGTTTTTTGTTTGTTTTGTAAATTGCCATAATGGATTTAATCACTGGCTTAAATTCTTCACCTGGAGATACAGGTTCTCACTTAATGGGATGGAAGATGAGGACAATATGAGGGGGAGGGGGTTAAGGAAACATGGGGAATTCCAGACACAAATGGGGGACAATGAGATTCAAATACTGTACCCTGCTTCTATTCCATCTTGGTTCTTTATATGAATTACAAAATATCATTTGTTCCTTTAACAGTAATTTGTTCATTATCTATAGTAGTATCCCAAACAGTAGTCACTAACCACATGGCCTTGAGCACATGAGATGTGCCATTTAGGTAAGAGATACATTCGTCTTCAAAAACATAGTAGGAAGCAGGGAGCAGTGACACTGGCAGGAGGAGTCTGTGATTGTGAGGCTCACATGAGTTAGTATGAGATGCTGCCTCAGGAAAGAAGAAGAAACCCTTAATATAAAGAAAAATATAAAAATCTTGGGGTTTTTGTGTGTATATGGGGTGTGTGTGTTTGTGTGTGTGTGTCTAAGATGTGAGTACAGGCACCTGTATGGAGTAAAAAGTTAACTTTCAGGAGTTGGTCCTTGCCTTTCTATCTTGTTTTTAGACAGGGTTTCTCTTGTTTTTGCTGCTGTGTTCACCAGGCTATCTGATTCTTGAGCTTGTGTCTGCCTCTCATTTCCTGTAGTTCTGGGATTACAGATGTGTGCTACTACATCCAGATTTTTATATAGGTTCTGGGGAATCAAAATTAGGTCATNAAGCTTGTAGGACAATTATTTTTACCCACAAACTATATCCTTGGCTTCCCATTACTTTTTAACTGACTACATGTTGGGTTAAGTAAAATACATTGTTAATCCCATCTTTTTGTTTTTATGTTTTATGTTTTCTTTTGTTTCCATGTAGCTCTGGTTAGTCTGGAACTTACTATATAGACCAGGCTAGCCTTGAACTCACAGAGATCCACCTGCCTCCACCTACTGAGTGCTAGAGTTACAAGCATGACTCTCCATGCCCAACTTCACATTTTGGTTTTTGTTTTAATATGGCTATTAGAAAATTTAAATTTATATCTGTGCTGCTATCAGATAGCATAATGCTAAGACTCTCTGGCAAGAACTAGGGTACCAGACAGCTGGAGAAAGCATTCTTTGATATTTAGAAACTCACATCACTGGAAAAGATTAAAGCTTTATGAAAAGCATTAAAATATATAGCATTAGTGTGCTGATAAAGATGAGTGTTGAGGTACAGGTGAATGAGGGGGCCTCTGTGGAAGAAGACAGGAAGAAGGAGTGAAAAGAAATATTAGGTCAGTCAACTNGAAGCAGCACTGCCTAAGCTGAGTTTAACAGGTTAAGTAGAAATGGGGGAAAAGGATTGGATAAACTAAGTCAAAAAAGGAGAAAAGAATNAAAGTTCTTTCCTGTTCATAAAGGAGAAGGTCAAGGTGTAAGGAAGAATGGAGAGGACTCCGTTTCTGTGACATTGTAAGAAGGGTTGTATTTTAAATCTTTAGCCAATGCGGGGTTAGAGTGACAAAATAAAAAAGAATGGCTTCGATCTTAGGCAAGTGTACAGACTCCATGATAGTGGACAAGATTGCAGAGGTAGGAAATGACCTAAACTAGGGCAAAAAAAGTATGAATACGAAGAAAGTACTAAGCAAATCCTATTTAGGAGGTGACGTCATAGACATGTAGGTGACTTGTCTGACCACATGGGAAGGTGTTGGGATATTTTTGGATCTAAGATGGTAGCATGACCCTGGCCTGTTTTGAGGAGGCAAATGTAGTCTGGTGATTGTAAAGGACTGTCCCTCCCTGTAAGGAAGGATAGAAGGATATCTGATAATAAAAACTAGTGGAGGTTACTGCTGCAGGAGAGTTACTGGTGACCTGGGGTGGATGCAAAGAAGGTGGTGAGACACGAGCCCAGGTAGAACTCAGTCCTGTCATCCCAGCCCTGGGGAGAGGAGGTAGAGGACTACCATGTGTTTCAGGCCAGCCTGGACTGTAGTGAGTTCCAGAACAGCCTGAGCTGCAATGTGAGGCTCTGCACCCTAAAAAAAAAGGCAGGTGGTGAGAAGC
This sequence comes from Neotoma lepida, assembly GCA_001675575.1. Lineage (NCBI taxonomy): Eukaryota > Metazoa > Chordata > Mammalia > Rodentia > Cricetidae > Neotoma > Neotoma lepida. Next base: position 147,800 of record LZPO01055246.1, read on the forward strand.
AACTGGATTTCTTTTAAAAACCTGCCTTATGGCATTGACCAAATCACAGAATTGAGAAAGAAATGTAGGAATATCACACCCTCTTAGATCAATTGTCTTATTTAATCTGGACTCATTGTTGAAAATGACTGACTCATTCAGTTGAAAATGAAAATACTGTACAGAAAAGCTTGAAGAATACATTGAAGGTTTGGAAGAGAGATTTTAAGATTAACCAATGCCTCAGAAGGTTTTAAACCATGTCATTTTAGTGTCGTTAGTCTAAGGTGATACGTGATTTTCCCTTCACCTTACCCAGTTATCCCACTGTGGGAGTTGAACATTCATTGTAGAATCAAGAATTGTATTTTTAAAATGGTGAGAGTTAAGTGGTTTAGAAAGCTACATGAGGCTTTAAATTCTAAAAAATCCTATAAAACACAAGAAATGTAATTGATTAAATACACACAGCACAGAAGTCACCACTTCAACCATTTCCTCACACAGCTCTTAACTGAGCATCCCCATAGGGGCAGCTAACGGGTGGAAGGTATGCTGAGACACTGAGTCTGCAGGCCTAACTGGGCAGCTCTGAGTGTGGGGTGCTAGGGTCCCAAACTTCTGATAGAAGCAGCCTTATTCTGCCATCACAAAACAATACACAAGCACAGGTGCTCCTTGTCTTACAATAGGCCTATGTTCCCATAAACCCAAGAAGAATTAAAAATATTTCAAGTCAAAACAACAATAGGGCTGGGAATGTAGCTCAGTGGTAGAACACTTCCTGAGCATGCATAAGGCTACACACATACACTCACCAAAATATAAAATAAACAACAACAAGAAAAACTTAAGAGAACATCTGAGCTTAGCCTCACAGTACTTTGTACAGCTTTGCTTCCTCTATGACCAAGCAACTGTCTGGGAGTTGTGGTTCACTGGGGATGCCCAGAATTACAACAGAATCATGTTTGAGTTATCACTAGCCTAGGAAAAGACCCAGTCAAAACTTTGAAGTTTGGTTTCTACTCAATACATATCACTTTCACACCAGTGTAAGGGAATATATATATATATATATATATATAATATATATATATAAATTATAAGTTATGAAAAAATCAGTATTATGAAGAGTTCAAAGTAACTGCTTCTCTAAGTATGCTTTCTCAGGAAATATTTGGAACTTCATAATTTATTACCATGGTAGTTCTTAGAATTCTTTTTTGGGATAAATATCTACAATTATGATCACCATTTCCATGACTAAAGTGAATACTATAAAATCTCATAAAAAGATGGATGTGGTGGCACATTCTTGCAATCTTAGTACTTGGGAGGTAGAAGCCAGATGACAAGAGCTCATGGTCATCTTCCACTACCCTGCCTCAAAAACAAATGGGAAAAAAATGAAAAAAACTAAAGGAAAGATCCAAGTTTTGTTTTGTTCTTTGTTTTTGTTTGTTTCAAGACAAGGTCTCATTTAGCCCAGGCAGGCCTGGGACTTCAGGTGTAGCTGAAGCTGGTCTTTAATTCCTGACCCTCTTGCCACCATTCCCTGAATGCTATGATTTCAAGCTTGTTCCACTACACCTGGCCTAAGATTTTTCAGTGTACCCAAAATACAAGAAAAATGGGAATTCATCAAGGGATGCCCAATTCATTATCAGCCAGAGTCCTACTTAGGTTATACTGGGGATACTAA
>LZPO01055246.1:154756-174382 GCA_001675575.1 Neotoma lepida
AGTTTCTCTGAGTAGCCCTGACCTGTCTCAGAATTTGCTCTGTAGACCAGGCTGGCCCTCGTGCCTCTGCCTCCTGAGCGCTGGGATTAAAGGTGTGCGCCACGACGGCCCGACATACTTTTATCTCTTGTTACAGAGAAGCATAGTTTTGGGCTCAAATCCTAGTCCTGAAATAGCCAAGTCCTATTTGTATTGGAGTTGATAATTGTACCTCTTTGTAGAGTTGTGATAATTCACTAAAATTACTAATAAAAGTATAACCCATATACTACTCTACATAACTAAGTGCAGTCTCTTTTATGGCTAAGTAGTTACACACAGGCTTGTGAAGCAGAACTGTATTAATGCTCTTCATCTCACTTTTAAAAATTAGTATGAAATGAGTATTCACGAGGGAGAGACATTATTAATCCCGCGTATACACATCCATCACTCAGCTTCAATAATTGCCAAAGTAAGCTGTTCTTGTTCCATCTCTCCACCCACACCCATTTTCAAGCCAATTCCAGAGAGCATTAGTTTATCTCGTAATATTCCTTCCTATAACAGACAAAGCCTTTTAGTGGAAAAAGAAAAATTGGGCTGGAAATGTATCTCAGTGCTAGGATTCTCTAGCATGCCTGAAGCTCTGGATTCTTTTCCCAGCACCATCAGAAATAAAAAATTTTAAAAGTTTAAATGATCACATCACTATTGCATGTAAGAGATTTAACAATAACTTAGTACACCCAAGAAAATTAAGATTATTTGAAATGTATATATGTTCATCTTTTTCTGATTCTTTTAGAAAGCCTAACTACAATTTTTGTAACACTTAGTAAATGTGTTTATTATTTCTGTAGTCACATACATTCTTTTTGTCTTGTTTTTTGTTTTTTTCAAGACAGGGTTTCTCTGTGTAGCTTTGGCTGTCCTGGAACTCACTCTGTAGACCAGGTTGCCCTCAAACTCACAGAGTCTTTTTTCTTTTCTTTTTTTATTTTAGGTTAGAATACAAAGGAATGGGTTTCTTTTTGGTTTTTGTTTGTTTTTGTTTTTCAAGACAGTTTCTCTCTGTACCCTGGCTGGCCTGGAACTCAGAGATCTGCCCACCTCTGCCTCCTGAGTGCTGGGATTAAAAGTGTGAGCCACCACATCTGGCCAAAGTAATGGGTTTCTTCATACACACATGTCATCATGCAGTGTTATTGGGTTGAATGCATTATTGCTCCTTTGAAAGTTTGTTTTAGTTTTTGTTTCTTAGACATTTTTATTTTATGTGTATGGGTGTTTTGCCTACATGTANGTACCACATGCATGCCTGGTGTCCATGGAGGCTAGAAGCGGGTGTCAGATCCCCTAGACCTGGCGTTTCAGAAGGTCATAAACTGTTATGTGGGTGCTACGTCTTGAACTTGGGGGTCTCTAAAAAAGCACCCAGTGCTTTTTAAACACTGAGCCATTTCTCTAGCCCAGAAGTTGTTTTTGTAGAGTCTGTGCATCCCAGGCTGGCCTCAAACTCTGTGTAGCTGGAGAGGAGAGGATGGCCTCTGTCTAAGTGCTAGGATATAGACTTTGACTACAGGCTCAATTTATGGGTGCTGGGAATAGAACCCAGAGCCTCGTGAGTGCTAGATGCACACTTTACTGACTGAGCCACATCTCCAGACTCCTTATGTATCCTGCTCCCTCCCTTCCCCTCCTTTCTCTTCTGCCTCCTCCCATCATTTTTCTTAAGAAGGTCTTGCTGTGTAGCCTAGGTTGGCCTGGAACTTACAGCAATCTTACCCCTCAAGCTTCCCAGTGCTGAGATTCAGGCATGAGTCACTGCCCAACAGGTTCCTTTTGTAATGGTAGCTAATTAATGGTTTCAAGTCAGAACCCAGTTTAAAATACGTATTAAGCCACTAAGTTTCTTAATAGTCTGTTACTTCTTTTTAGGGGCTACATAAGTTGTAAAGTTAATCATTAATCTTTACTATGAAAGAGTCACAAAATACCTTTACCCTAATAGCTTTGTACCTCTGAATAGAGTATTCTTAGAGCTTTGCTTGTATGTATATCTTACTGACTTGTTCTCAGAAATATACATAGAGCCTCCCATGCTTTAATATGTCAACCATCTGCCTAGTTTTATAACGTGCGTATGTAAATGCTTGTAAAATCGGGAATATTTTGGAATGTTTTCTAGTATCTGGTACAGTATAGTGTTGTATCGCACATCTCTCCAGAAATTAAAGCAATTTTTTTTTCAGTGCTCGGGATTGAACCCAGGGCCTTGTATGTGCTCACCAAGCACTCCTTTTCTAAACTATATTCTCGTTCCTCACACATTTGTCACTGCTGTTTATTTACTTACCATGTGAGTGAATNTACCCATACCACCACAGTACACATCTGGAGGTCAGAAGCCACCTTGTTGGAGTCAGTTCTTCCCCTCCTTCCCCTTCCAGGGATCAAACGCAAGCTGTCAGACTTGGCGGTGTTCTTACCTGCTGATCCATCTTGCAGGCCCCCCTCCCACTCCCTTTCCTTCCCCTCCCCCCACCCCCCAGCCTCTTTAAGATAGGGTCTTGTTATATAGTCCAGACCGACCTTGAATTTGGGGATCCACCTGTTTCCACCTCTGGAGTGCTGGGATTATAGGCATAAGCCCGCACAGCTGGCCAGTAAATTTTATAAGGGTAAATGAGTACTGACTGTGAATGATTATAAACCTTTCAATATTATTAGAGTCCTTCTAACTTCAACATAATTTAGGTAATTACTTCTTCTTAGATGGGAAAACTATTTAGCCCTGGCTCTTCCTGGAACTCACTATGTAGACAGACTGGCTTTGAACTCAGAGCTCTGCCTGCCTCTGCCTCCCAACCACACCCTGCTCTCACCGTTATCTTCTTTCCTCACTCTTAACCAGTGTCTCTCAAATGCTCTGAATGATTGCTTGTAAACAAAGAAAGAAAACTTGAAAATAGCTGGGCTTCCGATTTCATCCTGATTTCAAATTACAAAAATGGAAATGCAAAATATGACATGTTGCAATTTGTCATTTCAGGTATTTCAGTAATCCAAAGACAGCTTCATCCCTATGTAAGGCAACAGGAAAGGCCTGGAAACATCAGCAAACAGAAGTGTGAAGCCTGGCAAGAAGATGAGCATTTCCGGAAGCAGCTGTGGAAGCCCCAGCTCTGCAGATGTGTCCAGTGACTTCAAGGAGCTCTGGACAAAACTCAAAGAATATCATGATAAGGAAGTACAAGGTACCGTCTTAAGTGAATGAGACCGTAGTAGGAACTAGCTTTGATAATTTTATGTATTTTTAGATAGAANTAACCTTATTTAGGGGCAAATGTTCCAAGTTTAAAGAGCATTTACTGTTGTAATGCTTTATGATTTGTTTTATTGATGTTATAGTTACTTTGTAACTACAACTACTGCAGAATATAACTTTTTTTTTTAACTATTTTTAAAATATATGTGTGTGAACCTGCATGAGTATATATGTACAGTATGTGCTCAGGAGTCCGTGGAGGCCAAAAGAGGATATCGGATCCCATGGAACTAGAGTTACAGGCAGTGAGCCACAATGTGGGTGCTGGGAACTGAACCTGGGTCCTCTGCAAGAGCAGTAAATGCTCCTAATCGCTGAGTCATCTCTCCAGCCCCCAGAACATAGTTTTTATGTAACTTGTCATATAGTTACTCATGGAAATATGCTTTAAGGTGCTAAAAAACAGTAGAATTTATTGACTGAAGACTTAGATTTGAATTCTAATTTCATTTTCCTGATNGCTTTGTGATCTTAACTGTTATATAACCTTTTATCTTTTTTCTACTGTTATTTGTAGGGTTATTTCTANGTATAAAAGTGCCATTTAAGTAATCTGACAAACCTTTCAGGAGNTGTTTGCAACTGAAACTCATATACAGAAGTGAATTGCAGTTTGCTTTCAAAGTTCCTGTAGGCTCCCAGAGATGGTCATGTAAACAGTCATCTAACAGTACAGTGAACTAAGAGCTCAGAAGACTTACATGGAGTGCAGGGAATGTACAGGATGTTGTAATTAGAGTGAGCATATAAATACTTGTGTTAAAAGATACCTTGCGGACTGGGGATGTGGCTCTGTTAATGGCATGCTTGCCTGGCTTGTACAGAGCCTTGGGTTTGATCCCCCACTGTCACGTGACCAGATGTAACGGCACTCACCCGTAAGCTCTTGGGAGGGAGAGGCAAGAGGATCAGAAGGTTAAGGTTTTTCTCAGATCTTTATCGTATGATAGATTTTCCCCATATATAAGAAATGTTTCCTATTACAAATTTTTTTTATGTNATGATGCTGAGGAGGGAAGCCAAGGCCTCACATATATTGAGTGAGTATTCTCCCACTGAGTTACACCCCCAGCCCTATGAGTACTTCTTGATTGCCCTACTGCAACCATGTGTTTTATGTTACAGTGCCCACAGATTTAACCTTACACTGCAGTGCCATTAAAATGTGTGATGCACCTGAATCAATTCTAACTTTTAATTGTGGGTCTATATTGAATCTTTCCCATGGTAAATTTAGTTTCTTTTGAAACCTTATAGTAGCTTCAGTAGATTCTGAACTATGAACCTCAAAGTAACCTTTCAAGTCCCAGTGTACATAGAGATACTTAATCACAAAATGTATTTTGAGTATTTGCTGTGGGACAGAATTTTAACGCAGTGTATTTATTGTGTTTGAGAAGATAAGGCTTTACAGTTGGGTACATCCAGGCAATACAGGTGGTAGGAGGGTGAGGAAGACAGAATTTCCCAAGAAGAAAGACTCTAGAAAAAATTTGAGATAAGAGCTTGATTTTTCCCCCCCAAGAATTATAGACAGCTGGATATATTTCTAAGTGGTAATATGATGGGAGTGTGTTAGGCATGCAGGTAAGATACAGTGCTAAGAAAGCAGATGTGTTCAGGTTAGCAGTATGTACATGCTGGCGAGAGTCTCACTAGCTTTATCTTTAGGGTTAACTCTTTTGGGGGTGGGGGGAGTTCAAGGCAGGGTTCTGTGTAGCCCTGGCTGTCCTGGAACCCACTCTGTAGACCAGATTAGTCTTGAACTCAGAGATCCTCCTACCGCTGTCTCCCAAGTGCTGGCATTAAAGATGTGTGCCACCACCAACCAGCTCCTCTATTCTTTTCTTAAAGACAGGATCTGGCCCAAATTTCCTTATATCGCCCGGGCTGACCATGAACATGAAACATTTTGGCGTGTATTAGTGCCTTCTATAATGTTTTTTCAGGAAGAGTTTATGATTTTTAGTGTATGAGTCCTTTGTCTCCTAAGCATTTTTCATGTTGTATCAAATAGAATTTTTTCTTTTAAAAAAAATTTTGAGATAGTGTATGATGATGTATCATAGGCTTGAACTGATCCTCCTGCCTCTATCTCCCAAGGGCTGTTTAAGGTTAATTTGTATTTCTTTGTCTGTGATTTATTTATATACTTTAATTATTTTCTAAAGTTATTGGTTTGTCAGGGGGTGGGCAGTTAGAGCAGGTGTCACTTAGCTCAAGCTGGCCTTGACCTTGCTGTATAGTTGAGGGTAACCTTGAATTCTGATCCTCCTGCCTCTGCTTNCTGAAGTGCTGGTTTTACAGGTATTACAGCCATGCCACTGCAGTGGGCAGCCTTTTTCCTATTCCTGTCTCAGAGGTCTCTACATATAAGGCAGACCGATTAGTTGAGATCAGAGGACGTGTTTGGGAGATGGTTCTCTCCTTCCCCCATGTGAATTCAAGGGCTTGAACCCTGGTCATGAGTCTTGGCAACAAGAACCTGTACTTGTTGATCCATCTTGCCAGTCTAATCTTTGCTCTTTCTAATTTCAAGTGTTTTGTTTTGTTTTTTCAAGACACGTTTTCTTTGTGTCACTCTGCTTGTCCTGATACTTGCTCTGGAGACCAAGCTGGCCTCATACTCAGAGTTCCACCTGCCTCTGCCTCTGGAGTGCTGGAATTAAAGGCATATGCCACCACTACCTGGCCAAGTATTTTATTACAGTGATAGAAAGTTGACTAACATACCATTGAAAGTTTTATTTTTTGTCTTAATTTAAGAGGGAAATATATTTTGACAGGTTTCTTCTTTTTGTTCTTCTGTAAACAAGGTCTTCAGGAGATCTCTATTTTATGATGAAGTGGCATTGAGAAAATAAACAATATATTCCTTGAGCAAAGCAACATATTCTTAAATCTGACAAATACTACATAGTAGATGCTCACCTTTGTTTATAATAGATAATTATCTTGTGCAGTCCTTGTTGCTGTTCTTTAATAGGCTTCATGATCCTGGGAATGGTAGTGTACTATAAAAAGCATTAAGAGGGTAGGGGAGAAGAAGCAGACCTGTTTCCTGCTTACGGATTCTTGAAGGTGTGTTTTTTGTTTGTTCATTTAAGACAGAGTTTCACTATGGAGCCCACCTGGTCTAGAAATTGCTGTGTAACCCAGGCAATCCTCAGATTCAAGGTCTTACTGCCTCAGCCTCCTAGTCTTGGGATCACAGGCATGTACCACCATACTTAGCATGGTAAACACTATTTGTAGAAAATTGATGTTATTTAAAAATTTAGTTTGGGTTATGATATTTCCCAAACAAAAGAGGGCTTTTTTATTATTAGTCCTTTGTCAATGTCTTCACATAGTTCCATATAAAGTCGGATCCTATGACAATGTAATAACATCAAAGACCTGCCTAGGGGTGCTTACTTTTTAAAAAGAAGGTGGGGCATCTACTTAGAAAAACCAATACAAGAAGCTGTTTGTAAGACATCAAGCCTGGACGTGTCTGGACATGGCAGGTTTTGAAGTATATATAGGAATCAAATTGACTCATTACCTTTTAAAGCTTCATGTCAGTAAAAGACAGAGAGAAATATTAGAAAGAGTAAACAGTACTTGAGATGCATAATTTTTAATAGACAGCCAAGGAAATCTATCCATAAAAAATCACATGCATTTGTATACTCTGCTGTGTATATTGTTTGCTTCGTTTGACCAAAACATAATAAAGCAATAGCGATGATACGCCATATACAAAACCGTGTGCACTGAGCATGATTTAATAAGCTACATGCATTTCTTTTAAAACTAAGAAAGAATAAATGGTCTCCCATCTTATGTTGAAAATCAGCAATTTGCAAGGTGCATTGTTTGCAGGGGGTAATTCTGGTGTTGTTTGTCACCAAGTTTTTAATCTTTTTAGCATAATTATATCCTTCATTGTTCATTCTAGTGTCTAAATTGTCATTGAGAATAGATAACTTTATACTTTGAATTCAGAATAAGAGGTTTTAATAGAATTTTCATATTTTAATAGAAGTTTCAGAATTCTTTACATTTCAAAACTCCTAAGTATATTTGGGTAGGATTTTTTTTTTTAAACTCAAAAGTCCTAAGTATATTTGGGTAGGATTTTTTTTTTAAAACTCAGCATCAGGTTTATTATTAAAAGCACAGATAATAAAGTAGAATTTAGAATATTTGTTTTTCATACCATTTTATAGTGCTCACTGTCCACACTTCTGCTATCATCTCAGTTAATATAATTTCTGTATCTCATAAGTCTGAACCATTTTCATAAAAAACTAGGCAGTTTGGGGAACATAATTGCAACTGATTTACAGAAATGAAACTAACGTGGCAGTACAGCTACACATTGAGTCTGATTTTGATTGTTCTGGTTTATTATTCTACTTACTCAAATGTTTCATCAACATTACACAAATTTACATTAAGTCTATAGAATCAACCGTTTTGGTTCATAGTACCAATGTGTATTCTTTAAGAGCTCTCCTAAGTAGCTCTCACATACTATTTTATTATTTGCATTCATAACTACTATAAATTCAGTGACATTCACAATGATTAGTTTATCTAATTAAATAATTAAATAGAGATAATTAAATATTAAGGAAAGTACATATACATTAAATATAGCTGATTTCATAAATAGAAGTTTTTAGTTTAGAATAGAAATAATTTATATAGTTAAAGGAATAGGATTTTTTTGGTAAAATCAAATTATTTGAGCTATAGGTAAAACTGTTACTTGTCAAGAAAAGTGGTACTAGTTTAATCATTTCTATTTAAAAAATAAAANAATAATTAAAAATTAAATAAAATTAAATAAAAAATTAAAACAAAAATTAATAGCATTGAGTTTTGTTTATATATCACAAATTGAACTCTTGCCTCATTTATGAACTCTTAAACTTGTTTAGTGTAATATAACAACATACACTTGCCCTTGATTGTTTGATTTCCTCTGAAATTCATAGAATAAATAGGTGTATGATTAATTGATGTCCTATAGTGCTTAGTCTTTTGAACACTGTTTCCTCAATAGGTTCTCAAGTTGCTAGTGTTACCATCCCAAATACTTTGTTGAACAGACAACCTGTTCATACAGGAGCTACATTGTTGCATAGCCTCATTCCTTCCCATGGGTGTGGAGCAGGATTAAAGCACACTTTATAGGGGTTCTAATTGTAGATACCTAATTGACTTGATGAATAGTGAATGCTAAAATTTGAACGCACACATACACATAAACCTGTTTCCGAGCTGATCTACNTGACAGAACAGATGCCTCACAGGTGTTGGATGCTTATAAGATAAAAGAGCAGTCTTTCCATATTTCCCAAGAAATTTCTTTTGAAGTTTATGTGGATTTTCCACTTCATTGTTTCTTTTCTAAAAAATAAAGAATCTTTATTTCATGGCAGGAATCCATTTCATCTTTGGCTACTTTTCATTTGCAAGTTTTAGAAGTCAGCCAAATTAAAAACAAGAAAATATGTCAGCAAGTGAAAATGCCCACATTTTGGGAAGAAGAGACAAAAACTGATGACTCTAGTCTTTATTCTAGTGGGGCATAATTTCTTATTTCTGCAAGATTGATGCTTTGCGGAGTACTTCCAAGGTCTCTCAAGTTTGTCATCATTACCCAAAGAAAACGAAACTACTCGGGTTAGGAATTTGGCAGCTGTGAAAGATGATTATTATTATTATTATTATTTTAATTAAAAGCACAACAGTTTATATACAAGGTTTCCCTTTTTATTGTTTTGCAAATCTTTTAAAAGCAAATCACTTTTTTTCTTATTATTTTGAGTCACATGTAACTGTAAGAAAGAATGCAGAGATTCCGTGTACCCTTTACCTAGGTTTTCCCACTGGTAGTATATTGTATAGTTTTGTTAGCTTGTTTTGAGATAGGAAGTCACTCGATAGCCTCGGTTTACCTTAAACTAATGACAGTCCTCTAGTCTCAACCTCCTAATGCTGGGATTGTGAGTGTGAGCCACCATCCCTTGTCATACTTTATATGTGTTATATGTTATCATAACATATACTTGCCCTTGATTGTTTGATTTCCTCNNAAATTCATAGAATAAATAGGTGTATGATTAATTGATGTCCTATAGTGCTTAGTCTTTTGAACACTATTTCCTCAATAGGTTCTCAATGTCCCAAGACATTTTTATTGGCGTAATTTACTAGCCTTATTCAAATCTCACAGATTCTATATGTACACTTGTGTATGTGTGAAACCTAGACTTGTGTGTTTAGTTCTGTACGATTTAGTAATGTGTAGATTCTATGCCTCTTACCCTCCCCCAGTCCATCCTTCCTCTCCAGTTTCTTGCCATTAATATTCTGTTCTTTATCTCTGATTTTTTTCATTTCAAGAATATTACATAAGTAGAGTCATAAAAAAATTACCCTTTGAAATTAGTGAATTTTACTCAACCCAATACTCTTTGAGATCTATCCAAATTGTGCATGTATCAATAGTTAATTGCTTAAGACAGAGTCTCACTGTGCTTCATAAGGTGGCCTTAAACTTGCCATTCTCTCTCTGTCTCTGAAGTAGGTTTTTAATTGTTGATAGATGTTAAGTTGAANAGCATTTGATTGTTTCTAATGTGTAGCTGCTATACTAAAAGCTACTGTAATGTCTATGGCTTTTTACACTTCCTTATTAATAATATTTTATTTAACTGAGTAATAGGTTGTAGAGCAAAGGGTAAAATGTGTCATATTAGTTAAACATTTCCTAGAGGCCAAACTCGAGAGAGCGAAACTGTAACACTACCCCCCCAAATTCTTCAGAGCCTTCATTTTGCTTATTTGGATTTCCTGGCGTCACTGGGGACAATAAGGAGAGTAGATTATGTTGTCTAAGATTGTAGTAATTACAGATACTATGAAAAAGCCTGTTCTTAGAAGTAAGTGCATTAGTGTTTCTAGACACATCACATTGGTAGAAGTATGTAACTTACTTAATCTTTTATTATTCAGAAATCATTCAACTAATAACTTTTTCTTCAGGACTAATTCTGTCTAATACAAGATAATCTTAGCTGGACACNGTGGCACAGACATTNTCAGCATTTAACGGGCTGAGGCAGGAGGATTGTGAGTTTGAGACCAATCTGGGCTACATAGTGAGTTTGAGGCCAACCTGAGTAATATAGAGAGACACTGATTTGTTTTAAATGTTTTTAACTAAATTTTATTTTTATGTATATGATTGTTTTGCCTTAATGTATATCTGTGTGTGCTGCCCTTAGAAACTAGAATAATATATCAAATCCCCCAAGATTGGCATTATAGGCAGTTAGGAACAGCCATGTGGTTGCTTGGAATGGAACCTGGATTCTCTGGAAGAACAGCCAGGGCTCTTAAACACTAGCCATCTCTTCAGCCCCCCAAAATTTTAATTTTTTTCCAAGATTTATTTTACATGTATGAGTGTTTTGCCTACATGTATGCATATGTGTTGTGTGCATGCCTGGTGCCCATGTGGTCAGAAGACAGCATCAGATTCCCTGGAACTAGAGTTACAGTGGTTGTTAGCCACCATGTGGGTACTGGGAATCAAACCCTGGTCCTCTGAAGAGCAGCCAGTGTTCTTAACCGCCTGAGCCATTTCTTTAGTCTGGGAAACCCAACTTTTAAAAAAAAGAAAGGAAATGAAATTCTTAGAGAATATTAACAATTTCTAGGCAATTTACTTTTAAAGTATAATCTTTCTAGTTGAAGAAATTACAGAATAGTAAGAACTTAACTAGGAATCAAAGTAAACAGAAAGTCCTTTTACTCTCTTATGTTAATCAGATTTGCAGAGGAAAAGCCATATTCAACTAGAAAAACTCAGCTAATTTGACTGTTTTTAAAGGCAGATTCAGCTATGTAGCCCAGGGTGTCTCAAACTTGTAATCATCCTGCTCCAGCCTGATATTACAGTTACACAGCAGGGCCCAGTGTAGTGTGTGTGTTAAGAGAGCTTTGAGGATTGTAAAGACTGTATAATATAATTGAGATAGTGTGCTTTGTTAAACAGACTGTTATTCCAGCAAGTGGTACTTTATATATATTTTGTGTAGACATCTCTAAATATTTTCACATTGCTAAACATTGAATGTTTTTGATTAGGAGTTTCTACATAGAACCCAAGAAATCAGATACTATTGAGAACAGCTTTGGATATATTGCTAAGTTGTTTTCCAAAGACTATACTAGAAAAGTATGGTTATATAGTTTTACCAATGCTCAGCACTATCATTTTTATAATTAATAATTAATTCTTTTGGTTTGCATTTATATTAAGTTGCTAGTAATGTTGTAGACTATGTTTTGTACTTATTTGGTGGTTTTCTTTTATTGGTTACTGCCATGGAAATTAGAAATGCCTATTACTTGCTAATATTTTCCCTTGCCATTTTGTTTTATATCAGGCTTAATTAAAATTGAAATGAGCATGTTTAGAGTTAAAAATCCTAGTGCCCTTTGTTAAGTACTTTTCTGTAAGCAATTTTGTTTCTAATCCAGTGCTTCCTGCCACAATCTAGCTTAATCCCCAGAGACTTGAGTCTACTTAGATAAGCACTATTTCTGTTAGCAAATACATAAGCTGTGTCAGAACGCAGACCTGTTATAGTGAAATGCTAATTATATGTTTGCCCTCACTATTAGAAAGGAAGTAACTCCCTTTTAATCTACTTGGCTGTCACATAATAGACTAAAAGCAATAATGTTGCAGATTTATTTTTGTAGCCTGAGGGTACAAGTAAGGGGAATACACTGTACATCAAGTAAGTCCTGGATCATTATTCAGAAGCCAGTTTAAATTGACTTAATAGTGTAGCATTTGCCTCATAAAGGAACTTAGATAACTGCTTTAGAATTGGTACAATGTGTAACAAAAATACTGTGCTTTTTTTTTTCTTTGTTACTTTGCAGGTTTACAAATAAAAGTAACCAAACTGAAAAAGGAACGAATTTTGTAAGTATCAGTATGTAATACCAGTTTCTTACTTATTAATAAGTAATTGATATTAATAGCCAGTCTCGTTTTTTTAAAAAACTTCATGTCTTACTTAAAAAGGAATTCGCTTTGGGCTAATTAATTGTGATTTTATTTTATTTTTTTATGTTTTAAAGTAAAAAAGAGGCCAGGCGGTGGTGGTGCACGCCTTTAATCCCAGCACTTGGGAGGCAGAGGCAGGCAGATCTCTGTGGGTTTGAGGCCAACTAGGTCTACAGAGCGAGTTCTCTCCAAAGCTACTCAGAGAAACCCTGTTTTGAAAAAAACAAAACAAAAACAAACAAAAAAAGGTAAAAAAGAACTGGTTTCTAAGTACAAGCTTAGTTAACAGCATAGGTATATTTTATTATAGTCTATAATATAAAATAATCTTTTCATAAAATATTTAGTAAAATGAGAATTATTTGTGTCATTCTTTTCTCTGGTGTATGAATTCTTAGAATTTGAAGTATTACAAGAAGGGGAGAAGAATAGTTATGAGATTTCTAAACCTGTAAGAAATGGAAGCCAGACATGATGGCAGACACCTGTGATCTCAGCACTTGAGAGTAGGGGCAAGAGGATCATGAGTTCAAGAATAGTTTCTGCTATNTAGTAAGTTTGAGGCCAGCCTAAGCTACATGAAAGTCCTATCTTTCCCAGAGAGGGGTAAGTCTTAGTGGTTAAGAATACTTGTTGCTCTTGTAGAGGACCAGGGATTCGATTCCCAACATCAATGTGGTGGTATGCAACCTTAACTCCATTTGCAAGAGATCTATGTCCTCTTCTGACTTCCGCAGACACCAGATACCTACATTGATGTACATACAAACATATTGGCAAATGACTCATGTGTGTGTGTGTGTGTGTGTGTGTGTGTGTGTATGCACACATACTGTATATATGTATATATGTGTGTGTATATATATGTGTGTATATATACATATACATATATATACATATACATATACATATATACACACATATATACACACACACACATTTGTAACTGGCTTTGAAATCTATGTAGACCATGCTGGCCTTGAACCCAGAGATCC
This sequence comes from Neotoma lepida, assembly GCA_001675575.1. Lineage (NCBI taxonomy): Eukaryota > Metazoa > Chordata > Mammalia > Rodentia > Cricetidae > Neotoma > Neotoma lepida. Next base: position 168,147 of record LZPO01055246.1, read on the forward strand.
ACCTGCTTCTTCATCTGCCTTCTGAGTGCTAGGATTATGTGTACACTATGACACCTGGCCCATGTGTTCCTTTTTAAAGATGTTGTTTTAAATTACCTTAACCATAGAATAAGCTATTTCTCTGTTTCTGGAATAAAACAGTGTTCAGTTCTCACAATTGAGAGATGCTTATTAATAGAAGTTAGTGGGCTTTTTCAGAGTACATAGTTAGAATTTATTGCTTACTAGCAACATATTTTCTTACTAGCAACCAACCAACCAGAAATTACTTTCATATTAGGGAAATTATGTTCTTTCTTATACAAGGCCCTTAAAAGGGACAGTTTAGCACTACTTAGGGACTCAGAAATCACTGAAGACTCAGATTATTTTTTCTTTCTTTTCTACCATTGTTCATGTTTCCCTTTCCCCCTTAGATTTGGCAAAATGGCACGATGGCCATGTCATTGTAGTCATCTCTTGGAGAACTTGTATCCCTTTTTATTAATTACCAACATTTGCCAGAACGTTCAGCCAACTTGCTCTAACTTACTGCCCATAATTTTGCCATCATTTCCTAAATAACTACACAAAATTAACATGACTGGTTTAAATTAATAGATTTGACACTACATTATCTGTATTCCAGAATGGTTTGATTAAGTAAGTACATTGTTGACAATGAGTGCTAGGATTGTCACTTACTTTTAGGAGAAAGGAGTTAAAAACCCAGAAAGGGGGAGAATTGAATGAAATGTGCTGTTTGGTAGGGAATTGGAATTATCAGTAGGCACTAAATAGAATATTTTGACAGATAAATAGTACAGAAGTTGATATGGATGAGGACGTATATATAGGTTCTATGTGTGGTCTCTTGAAAGGTCCTAAAAGCAGTGACACCTCAGTAATCATGAGCAAGCACATCTGTATCTATCTCAGATCTTGATTTCTAAACAATGTCTTCTAGTGAAGTAGTCCATGTGGGCTGGAGAGACAGCTTGATGTTTAAGACCACTTGGTTGCTCTTCCAGAAGACCTGGTTTGATTCCCAGCACCCACATGGTGTCTCACAACTGTTATAATTCCAGTCCCAGGGGAGCTAATGTCCTCTTAGACCTCAGAACACTAATCATACAAGTGATACACAGGATATATGTAGGCAAAATCCTCATACACATAAATAAATTAATAAATTTTAAAGGAATCTATGTTCTTTGAAGAAATGGTAACAGCCACTTGAGGCTTATAGCATGCAAGATGAGCTGGAACATTTTGTGATGCCAGAAAAGAAGGACATAGTGAAAAGGGTAGTGTGTTAAAAGATAATAAAAGGGTGGTCATGTAGCTCACAGGGTAGAGTACTTGCTTAGCATATGCAAAGCCCTGAGGTTGATTCCTAGTATCAAATAAAATCCAGGCATGGTGATACTTATAATATCAGCACTTAGAGATGGAGGCATTTGGTAATCCTTGACTTCAGAGTAAGTGTGAGGCCAGCCTGGGCTACATCAAACCTTGTCACAAAATAATAAAAATAAAGAGGCAAACAAAGTGAAAAAACTCACAGTAGTAAATCTAAGACAACTTGCACAAATAAATAATGATAAATTGTATCTTTGTTGTAGTTTCTATTGCTGTGAAAAGACACCATGACCATGGCAACTCTTATAAAGGAAAACATTTAATTGGGTCTAGTTTACAATTTCATAGTTTAGTCCATTATCATCATAGTGGAACATGGCAGCGCTCAGGCAGACATGGGGCTGGAGAAGGAGCTGAGAGTTCTACATCTTGATTCTCAGGCAGCAGGAAGTGAACTGCAACACACTTCCTCCAACAATGCCACACCTACTCCAACAAGGCCTCACCTGCTAATAGTGCCACTTCCTATGGGCTTATGGAGACCGATTACATTCAAACCACCACTGTAGCACGAATCCTAATTGATCTTAATAGAAACCCAGAGCCAGATATCAAGGTGAAAGCTGAAAGATCAGAGAGACAGAGGAACAAGCCACAGCCACTTCTCACCTCACCAACTCCTCAGCCGAAAAGACTGAGCTCCTTTCTCTTCCTGCCTTGTATTCCCTTCTCCACTCAGCCATATCACTTCCTGTCTCAACCTCCCTAGTGCTGGATTTAAAGGCATGTGCCACCACTGCCTGGCCTCTATGGCTAACTAGTTACTGGCTTTGCCTTCTGATCTTCAGGCAAGCTTTGTTAGATCATACACAAAATATCACCACAACCACAAATTAATTTCCCTTAAAGGGATAACTCTTTTTTTTTTTAGTGGAATTCCAGTTAGTAAAAGTAGAAAGAATAGTAGACATAGAAAAAAAATCATTATTTGGAAAGCTTTACAGCAATAATTGTTAAAGGTAGTAATCACTAATTGAGCCTTAAATATGATACAGCATGATAAGAAACAGTATTTATGGGTAGAGAGATGGCTTAATGGTTAAGAACACTGATTGCTCTTCCATAGGACCCAGGTTTGGTTCCAAGCATGGCTGCTCACAATGGCCTGTAACTTCAGTTCCAGGGGATCTGACACCCTCTTCTGACTTCTGTGGGAATCAGGCACACACATGGTGCACATAACATACATGCAGGCAGAACACTCATTACCTATAAAATAAAATATGTGAATTTAAAATAGAAACTGTATTTGCAAATTTCATAAAACTAAATCCAAAGGCTGGGGGATCATTACAACTTAACAAATCAGATGATCAAAGTTAACATCACTAATAATAATGAGATGTTTTTGCCTTGAGTATCTCTTGATGTGATGCAATAAAAAGGCTACAATATTGCTTCTCTCATATTCTTAGCAAAACAGTTTTATACTGGGGAACCATGGTCAATATAGTCATTTTGCAGTGATGTCAACATGTGAAAGACGCGACAGACTTTTCCATATTGGAGGAGATGTGACAAATACATTGTAGGGTCTTGGACCAGAGAAATTATGTTAAAGGAACAGTTGGTAAAATTTAAATGGGGTTTGTTAATTAGCTACCACTTACCACTGTTATTAGTGTTAATATTTTTTATTTTGACGATTGGTTGTTACTGTTCTGTATTTACAACTTATTTGTAAGTCTGAAATAGTTTTCAAAATGAATATTTAGAAAAGATCAACTTCTTTCCCCAAAACTACTAAATATTGAAGAAATGAAGACTAATCTTAGCAAGAAATAAACTAGAAAAATGGCTATTGAGAGGACAGCTGAAAATGTTGCTACAGTTTGACTGTCTCCAGTAAAGAGTCATTACTAGTGCAGCTCCTGGACCATATTCCTTATGTGGCACAAATTTTATTTCTGTGGGTAATAGACTTGCATAAACTGTCCAGCTTTTTAATATACTTTAATACTGATGGCATAGCCTAATATTTATTCATTATATGTATATATTATATGTATATAACGAATTACATTTGTTACCTCAAAAATTTTATGTGTAAGTTCTCCAAGTGACATAGATTACTCCAAAGTTAAATGATGAAATTGCATTTTATTGTATGAGACAAAAAATACAATTATTTCCTTAATAGGTAAAATTCATTTTTATATCCACTTGAAATATAATGGAAATATCTATTTTATTTAAGAATAAATACACTTTTCTTCAATGCTACAATCTTTTTGAGTTACTTGAGTTTTAAAATTTGTATTGATGTCTTTGAAAACATTGTCAACTAGAGTATGAAGACTGTCAGTGATATCATATGGTAGTTTAATGAAAACCAGATGAACTATCTAGATGTCTGTGTACTAGTTATTCTACAGTTCTCCCTTGTAGAATACACTCAACAGTCTAGAGTTCTTGTTCACTTTCACTTTTAAAAAAGAATTTTATTATTATTATCACTTTGTATGTTTTGGGATGTTTTGCCTGCACGTATACCTATGTACCATGTGTGTGCCTGGTGCACATGAAGGCCAGAAGAAGGTTACAGATAGTTGTGAGCAGTCATTTTGGTGCTAGGAATCGAACCTGGGTCCTCTAGAAGAGCAGCCAGTGCTCTTAACTACTGAGCTTCAGTGTTTGGCTTTTCCTAATAGGTTTAATGTTTCAGAGTTGATTAGTAACTACAGGATGAAATCTTTTATGTTACTTCTTGGGTCAATGTTATAGTTACAAATGTTGTAAATTCTGAATTAACAACTGCTGATTCAAATGCCTTCTTTAAGAGTCAAATGTAGTTCACTTTTAAGAAGCAGTATTAAAACCCAGAAGTCATTGTGTTTACTATTTGATTATGCATTTTAAATTACTTTCAATACATGTTTTTGAAAGAACTTAGCTTTATTAAAATGGATCCTTCTTATAAACCTGTTAATTTTATTTTCTAAAATATTACTATTTTAAATGATAGTTTTAAAGTTATAAAGTAGCACTTTTATCTTTTCTTGAATCAAAGTAATTTCCCTGCAAATTGAATTATGCAGTCTTAGAACTGGTCTAGATTTGCTTATTGTAAACATACTTTTTAAAAAAGTATTACTCCTCACCCATAACTAAACAGCCACATAAAGATGCTTCTTGAATGTATAAATTAGTGTTGACTNTGAGTTTCTCAAAATTACCTGTAATACTTCTGAATATTAAAGAATTGAAACAGCTGGTTACTTAGTAGGTGATAGCAGTGTTTTACTTTGATTTATAGCTCCTAGTCATTTGGTCTTCTTAGCACCTTCTTTAATGTCTGAATTTCAGGTAATTGCAGTATGATGGTTTAGAAGCACAAATGAGCAGCTAAATTCCCTAGTAACGAGAAAACTAAAGGGTAGTTATTTTGCCTTCTCCAAAGTAAGCTAGGTCCTTGCATAGCAGGACAAGTGTTTATCTACTTTATATCTATTCTGTAACAAAAGAAATAATTGTTATAATGGCCAGTTAGTCAATCTGATAAACTTAGAAATCTGCCTTTACTTAATGGAAAAAAATGCTTTATTTTACTAAGAAAACAATAAGCATAATGTCTACCCTAATCAGCCATTTAGCTTTTTTTCTTTTGAGACAAGGTGATGTGTGTGAACATATGTGTATGGAGGTCAGAGGCTGATGTTGAGTGTTTTCGTTTGCTTTTCACTGTAATTTTTAGACAGGCTCTCACTGATTTTGCTAGGCTGGCCAGCCAGCAAGCCCCAGAAATTCTCCTGCTAGTGTCTCTGCTTCCCGAATGCTGTGTTTACAGGTGCAAGCTGCCTTGATTGCTAGGGATGTAAGCAAGCACTTTACTGTCTGAACTATCTCCCCAGCACAGTCTTTTTAGTTTTTGAGATCAAACTTCAGAGTTATGTCAGAATTATCCTTTTAATATTCTGTGGAATTTTCGTTTATTTCTTAACTTTAGAGATGCACAAAGACTAGAAGAATTCTTCACCAAAAATCAGCAGCTGAGAGACCAACAGAAAGTCCTTCAGGAAACCATTAAAATTTTAGAAGATAGGTAAGTTTGGTACTTGAATAAGAGATTATTTTCCTCTTGATGGGAGTCTATTAGGTTGACTTTTAATCATTTCTGGGATAGGAAGTGATTTTTTTTCCCCTCTTAGCCTTATGTCATCGTTGACTTAAGTCCTTCCTGACACTGAGGATATATTCCCAGGTTTTGCGTATTTTTCCCATTATTTTTAGCAATCATAGCTTAACCTATAAATGGTGACTTTAACATTAGATATAAGGGGAACTTAAGGGTATCAATGTTCTAATCATTAAATGCTTACATTTTCTTTTATTTCCAAGTATATAGAAACTAATAAATTCTATTTCTGCCATCTTTTCTACTCCGATGTCATTTCTTTCATAGTTTTTCACTTCCCACCAATATAGGGATTCTTCTTTCTGAATATTCTTGAGATGGCATAATCAGCTTACATACATAGACCTTGTCTTTTCCACTCAAATGAGATCAATACCCAGGAATAAAAATGCTTCCAGAATTGAGTGCTTTCCATTTTCATATATTACAAAAGGCGAACTGATTTGAACTAGCATCTTTTTTTTTTTTAAGTGGTGGAATAATTTCTTATTTTATTTATTTTGTGTGTATGTGTGTGTGCCTTGATGTGCATGTGGAGGTCAGAGAACAACTGTGGGGCCCCAGGAATCAAATTCATATTATCATACTTGACAGTAAGAGCCTTTACCTGCTGTACCATCTTATCATTCCAAAATAATCTAGTGTTCTGCACATATGCAAAGCAGAATTGAGTGTCATCTATAGCTGCTGGCTTTAAGGA
>LZPO01055247.1:0-14095 GCA_001675575.1 Neotoma lepida
CTGCAGAGCAAGGGACTCCTGAACACCCTTCTGGGGACTAGAGACAGCCACAGGAGGGAACATGGTATATAGTTAGATGACAACAAGAAAGTTTGGACCACAAATTTTCCTGTTACAGATTTTACACTATGAAGAAATATAATTGTCCTCTCATGGGAAGTGTTAAGGCAGCAACGTGAAACTTTTCAAAATACCTTCTATAGACATAATTTCTTTCGTCAAGAAATGTGTTTCCTTCCACATGACTATCTACACTTATAATTTTTGTATTCTCAACTCCTTTGAACANTAAAGCTACTGAAATTTGATTATACAGTGATCTAAAGATTGTTATAGGAGTTATGTATAAATAATACTAATTTTAAACATTTGACTAGCATTTTTAATGAGNGTCAAAGGTCAAAATGTATCTCCTGTTAGCTTAATGAATTAGATTCGGATTACAATTTTATAATGAAGTAAACACAATTAAAGATTTACTTTACATTTGGATAAACGAAGTCAGGGTATTTGTTGATCACATAAAATCCGTGTGTTATTCTCTCTCTACTGTGTTTCCACTGCGGCCTTCCTGTTTAACCAAGGGGCTTAAGACAGTCCTCAGCCATCAGGAACATCCGGGAAACAATGCCTTTGATTACAGCTGTTTATTAAACAAGTCCGAGGGGAGAAGCCGTGGTGTATACCACACGCTGTAAGTCCACCCACGCCCTAGGGAGAGAGGGCGGTAGGTGAACTTGTTGACATGTTCATCTCATGTTGCCCTCCCTGCCTAAAGGGCTCGGCAATNTGATCTAACACAATAACCTGTTTATTCTGCTCAGCCTGGGCTGCGGTTCGTCCTGAATACTCCCAGTTAATGATGACTTGGGAATGTCAATTTCTGGGCCGGGGGACGTCAGAGAGGGACACATGTGAAGGCCAGAGGATAAACTCCAGTGTCATCTTTAGGAATGTCCTCTGCCTCTTAGGGGAGACAGGTCTCTTATTAGCCTGGAGCTAACCCATTAAGCCAGGCCGGGTGGCCAGTGAGTACCAGGGATATTCCCGACTCCTCCTCCCCGGCACTGGGATTACTGGCACGAAACCACTACACCTGAAATTTTTATTAGTATATGAGTTCTGGGAATCAAACTGTGTGTTTGCAAGCACTTTACTGAGTCATCCCCTTTAGCTCTGGTTTNTCNTTTTANTGGGGATTTTCCCAGTCACACCAAGTGAGCATTTGCTGATCCTCTGTGTGACCCCTCCCTGGGAACCTTACTGACTGTGGAGAAGATAGCAGGGGCGGGGCCTGGGAGCTGCTGGTGAGGAACACAGGCTCTGCATCTGAATAATTTTAGGGGCCCCAGTTGAAGATTCATTCTTAATAACAGAGGTAAGGTGTTCAGTCTTCTGGAGAGAAAAGATGGAATGTCTATAATGAGGCAAGCACCCCTGAAGTAAATACACACCAGCTTTATCTAAGGTTATCGGTGGCATTACCAACAAGATTGGCTTATGCGTAAGCTGTAGCAAATCACTACTTCCCTGTTTATTTTACCATGGCAAGAGTAAAGCAGGAGCTGCTAATTTATTTTGAAGTTATCATAAATGTAATGGAGTTGGTAACCTACCCCTTGTCTCTAATTTTTAAAAATATTTAGCTATAGTGCCATTTTAGATTTGCAGAGAAGTGGAGCACACAGTAAACTTCCTAGTTCATATCCCCCTGCACAGTAGTTGCCAGTGTTAAATCCTAAATTCATGCAGTACATTTGTTATAATTAGTGAGCTGACACAGATACGTTGTTACTATTAAAACACTTGTTTTATTCAGCTCTCCTTAGCCTTCAGGGTACACATTCTGTTCAGTTGTTAAGCCTCTTAGCGGTGACAGTGGCTGGCACAGGGTCTTCTCTGCTTGAGATTTCTCTGCTGGTTTTTTTTTGTTGTTGTTGTTTGTTTGTTTTACAATATTAGCAGGGTGTGGGGTTGCTTCAGAAGATCACAGAGTAAATTGTTATTTCTAACACATGGTTTCAGGAGTTAGACCATCAACAGGGCTTCAGACTGCTGACATTGAATTTGGTCATCTGACTGAAATAATGTTTGCTCAGTTTCTCAACTGAAGAGTCACTGCTTTCTCGGTCTCTGTGTCTGTATTTAGGCAGGAAGTCATTGAAAGGAGGTCAGTAGGGAGCGCTGCAAGGGCTGGAAGTCGAGCTTCCCTTCTTAACAGTAGAATATTGGTGTGATTCAGTAGGAATTTGTCTGCTGGGGAGATCCTTGTCTTNGTTCCAACTGAGTGTTTTATTCAGAACCCAGCCCTGGATGGTGTATGTTGGATTGCAATTCCACCCAACTTTGTGGTGTGACTTAGATTGGTCCAGCTTTGACAACTGGCTTTCTCTTTTGAAGTTATGTTCAAAGAGGACCCTCCTCTCTGAGGTCTGTGCTCACAGGGAGCCTTTGCGGTGGGATTGCTCCTCAGACCACCCGGACTTGTCTGCTCTGGTGGAAGCTGCACTCAAGAGCAGCAGACACCATCCTCACACCTCTGCTGGCAGGATTTGGTGCCAAGTCAAGCCAAGGAAATGAATGAGTTGGGAAGCTCAAATTAGAGAGCATAGATGTGGGGGAAGAAAGTGATAAGGGTCAGAGGCATGAGGTGTCTTAGGGTTCTTCACTTAAGTCTGTATTTAATAAGCATTTATGGAGACCATGTGTGTGTTGGGCATTCTTCCAGGGTCCAGGGGTGTGTCATAACAACACAAAATGCATGCCTTCCTAAGTGTAGCTTCTTGCTGGAGAGAGCATCCAGGACCCCAACTAGATTGTCAGATGGTGAGAAATGCCGCAAATCACANAGCAGGGTAAATGGCCCAANTGCAGCATGTTGACTGTTTCCCCTTAGAGAGCCATGAGGAAGAGATGTCTGATGAAGTGATGTTTGAGCAGGAATGAGGTAGAAAGATGAGCCCTGGGGGGACGTGGGGAAAGAGGTGGTTGTAGCGATGGAATAGGAGGTGCAGAGGCTTGGGCGGCAATGGCTAAAGTGAACTCCAGGGGTTATAGGTGCTTTTGAATCATTCTTGCTGTCCTGAGTTGCCATTAACATGAATTATTGAGTTCAGTGAACAAACATGATGACCTATGCAGGCATTTCTANGTTAGCAACTAAACTGAGATTCAGTTCCCACCTAGATGAGGTTTCTAACTGAGAGAGGGTTGTTCTATGCTTGTGGACTATGGAAAGAGAAAATACAGACAGCAGCAATGCACCCTTCTTNTCTGCACCCCATTTCCTTCTGGAAGAGGGGCATGTGACTGAAAAGNCAGGCAGCAACTTGTCTCTGAAGATGTAGCTAGAAATAAAAGCCACTAGAGTGGTTTTCTGATGGCTTCATTTCCATAATTGCTTCCACATTCCAAGTTGCCTGATTATCTTTTTTTCTTCAGAGAGTGTAAATGAAAGCTTTGCTCGTGAGGTTCTCATTTGGGTTCCACATATAGACTTTCCAAACCACCGTTTTTTGAAGTCTGACATTACTGGAGTTTGAAGTTGTGGTCATCACTCCAAGGTTTAGCATCTCCTGTGTCTGGGTCAGAACTACTAAACCCTCTAAAACCTTCAGTATAAACACAAACATCAGCCCAGATGTGGCAGAAGTAAGAGCCAGAATGTCAGTGTGACTGTACTGCTTCCCTGTAAAACTGTACTGTAAAAACTGAACACATATTTTCAGGGGAAAAAAAAGTCTCCCCCTCACCTCAGGCTATTTTAAAAGAGGAGTGAGGGGACCAAAGGCTGTTTAGAGTGTCCCTCTGTGTTTTATACTGTGAGGCAGTCTTTGAACGTGATTTGATCAAATCATCTGTTTTTCAGTGATATGGCCATTACTAAACGTCCAACTAGAATTCACAGTTCTGCCTGGTGTTGGCTTTGCCTAAGGAAGAGAAGCACAGTGTGGGTTTATGGGATAGCTACCCGAATAGAGTCAACTGCCTCTCAGCCTTGTGGCCTTCACAGGCTCTGTGTTTCCTCTTCTGCAAAATGGCAGTGCATTGCATCATTGTTGGGAAGATGAAATGAAGTGATCCATGTAAAATGCTTAGTCTAGCACTTGGCCTGGGGTACATACTTAATATTAGTAATTAAATTAGACTAGAGTGGAGATATTAACTCACTGGGAACACGTAGTTAATAAGTGATGAAACTCCCCAGTTTTGCTTAGTGGCTGTTGTGTAAGTCAGCAAAGCTGCTTAACTCCAAACTTTTCATTTTAGGGGAGTGGGACACAGCAGAGGACAAAGGTCACTTGTTCATTTATCAAATCCACCACTATCAAGGTGAGCATTATAGACAAGTCCCTGCTCTGTTGGAGCAGAGTGGTCTGGGATGGGAGTTGGACACCAGTGTTTCTATATCAACATGGAAGAAAAGCCTAGGCATTGCATGGGCTACAAGGTGTCTTCACAAGTGCTGAAACATGTCCCTCACATGTCCAAAGTGATGGCAAGTTGAATTGCTCAGCGATATCTTGCAGAGATATCGCTGTAGGCTAGGAGTGAAATGACATATTATTTTTTTTTGAAATCACAGAATCATGTTGTAAGGGCTGAGAGAGGCCAAGAAACACTAAGCTGGTCATTAGTTATAANCTGGCTAGGATTTTTGGTGATTTCCAGCTTAGAAATTACAGTAACACATAGTCAATCCACCCTGGGAACCATCAGGAAGCTTGGTAGCAAACGTAGAAGACAGGGTCAGGTGGCAGGAAGTCTTGGAAACTGCTGAAGGCTGGATCCAGCGGCATCGGTTGTCAGTGTGGAAAGTCTTAGGGGGATGTGAAGGTTTTAGACAAAAATCACCAAAAGTTTGTTCTTCGTGGAAAACCCTCAAGTGAGCTAAGAGAACATGAGTCAGCTGAGGACATGCAAGTCTCCCAGGCTTTAACTTTGACCCTTAAGCTCATTTTTCAGAGCAATTGATGTACAACTGAAAACAGAATGGACACAGAATTCGTGAACTCCTGTTTACAAGTCTTTAAACACCGGGCAGTGGTGGTGCACGCCTTTAATCCCAGCACTTGGGAGGCAGAGGCGGGAGGATCTCTGAGTTTGAAGTCAGCCTGGGCTACAGAGTGAGTTCCAGGACAGCTGGGAATACACAACTTCATGGCATGATTTGCACTTGCTGCTTGATAGTCCATATTGTTTTTTTTTGTTTTTTGGTTTTTTTGTTTTGTTTTGTTTTTTGCTTCAAACGAATTCCTGGTATGAACTGTGTTATTCCCATTCTCTTTCTCTCAGATGTAGAATCTTGTGCAGGGGAAGAGAGCTGCTTAGCGTAAGTTTTGCTAATCGTAGTTTTCCTGTGACAGCTCAACATTTTCAAGACAAAATGGCTCCTTGTTCTCATAACAATTTTTCAAAAAAATTAGGAATATACAACTTAGTTTTTATGGAAGAAAAGTAGGAAGAAAAGTAGAACTTGAAGATTTTTGAAGTGTCAGTCATCAAGGCCTTAGTGCCTCACACAATCACAGAGATGACCAAATGCAACAACCCAAACTAAAAATCTAACATCTTTTTAAAAAATAAGAAAAAAAATCAGCAAACTTTAAAAACATCTGAATTCTAACATTCTACATAATATTTCTAATAAATCACTCAGTAGTAATACTACATTTAAATTAGAAAAATGTTTTTCTTAGCTACCTAGAATCTATAACAAAACAAAATATATAAATCACTTTTAATTATCAAAAGAAAACAGTGCAATTGTATCATTGAAAGTTCTCATGTGGCATTTGGGTCAATTCCTGTGGCTAGAACCAAAGTAGCTTGGACTAGGTCTGTATACACAGAGTTTATTTCTCACAGTTCTGGAGTTGGGAAGTCCAAGATCTATGATGGAAGCACCATCAGATTTGGTATCTGAGGAAGGCTGAGTCTGATTTAAAAATGGAGCTTTGCTGTAGTGTCCTCAAATGGTAGAATGACAAAAGAGAGTCCAAAATGATCTTTTGTAGGGTAGAGGTCCGCTGAGGAGGGCAGCATAATGCTGCTTCCACAGTGAGGGTCCAGATTTGGAATGGCGCAAACAGACCATTCACAGTGTGAGTTTCTCAGATTGTCTTGAATCTGTATGCAATTTTAGTATCGTTGAACACTTAATTTTCTCCTTGAGTAATTAATTGAATTCCACTAATTAATATTTTCTACTAAACCTTCCTACAGTGCTGGTAGACTTAGAAATAAAATCGCTTTCAATCAGTTTGACAAGATCCGTCAGAAACCTTCAGAAGCAGTGATATCCTCTACCTCGTTCTGAAAACCATGAATTACTCTTATAGTTGGCCATGTATATAAAGATTAATTGCGTATAAAGGTCAAACACTGGGAAAAACCTCAGTGTCCAAATATAGGGATTAGTTAAGTAGGACATATAACAGGATGTAAAAAAGCTGTTAAAATTATGAAATTTGTTTAAGTATATCAAGTGAACATTTTATCTCACAATGACAGAGCAAATATTTAATTCACTTTAAGATATCATTATACAATTAAAATATAAATTGAGAAGCAGACTTAGATATAGCTGTGCTTAAAATCATTGTCTAGGCTGATAATCTCTACTCTGGTGTGGTATCAGATTCCAGGATCTACAGGAAGTTTCAAAACTTGGGATTCCTTCTATATTTTCCCTGTTACACGGACTTCATTTCAAAGATAGACAGCTCAACTCTTAGGTCTGCTGAGCCTGTGGTTCAGTGAATAAATCCCAGCCTTGTTTTTTGTGAGGGATTTGATAGCCCTTTCAGCCAGAAATTAGAATCTTGGCTTCAACTCCATTGGTTTTTGAAGTCTCATACCCAGTCTTCTATTGAGAGGGACCAGTGTTATCCCTGCAAGCCTGATACCACAGTTTGGTGTCCCCTTTCACACAAGTCTTGAGGACTTGTCTTCACTTGCTAAGTGAGTCTGGTATTTGCATTGGGTTGAATATCTGCCCAAACCCTAGATGTCAACAGCACCTGTAAAGGCCTTGTCCTCAATCACCTGAGGATTGGAGAGTCTCCTGGGAAAGGAACTGACTTGAAGTGGTTGGAATGGAAGACCTAGCATACATATTTAGGTTGGTACCATTAGAATGGGCAACTATGAGGAAGAAGTGAACAAAAAGATAAGGGAGGGGTGTTGAGACCAAAGTCTCCCTCCCTACACCATATGCTTAATAAGTGATTGTAGCTGTAGCCTGAAACTAAATGATGCTGATAGAATGATCAAGATTGGAATTGGAGGTGTGGAAATTGATCTCTTAGAAAAGGCATTTGGCCTTAGAAGAGTAATTCAGTACCATTATCTTGGCAAGAATATGCCTGGCATTACAAGCCTGCTTTTGATTACTGAACAGAACTCATAAATCAGAAATGGCCTGGATGCTACCAGCAGAAAACATTCGTTGATGATTTGTGCTATGTTGTTGTTGTCATTAGTACAGAGTGGAGATTATAAGACAGCACATTTGACATATTGATACCTCCTTGATTGTTCATTTATTAGCCAGTTGTTCAACTACCCGTCGTGAGCAGGGAGAGCCTCTGGATCCTGGGGTGAATAAAGGTCCCTCTCTGAACTTTCAGCTGACCCTGGGAAATAATTTGTGTGTAAGCAACTCACTGTGGTAGGAGGTTAGGGGTGAACGTACTGGCAGAAGGGGCATTTACATTGAGACATAGGAGACTGAAAGGAGTCACCTGGAGGAGGGGTGTCATGCTGTCAGTTGGTGGCTCAGCAAGTGATTTCACTGAGTGATGTTTGTCTTCTCTGCATTCCGTCCTAGGATGTGCAGCTCTTCTCCACCATGAACGAGTGTCACTACGATAAGCGGATGGATTTCTTTTACAACAGGAGCAACGCGGACACAGCCGACGAGTGGACGGGAACAAAGCTCTTGATTGTCTTGTGCGTTGGGACATTCTTCTGCCTCTTTATATTTTTTTCTAACTCCCTGGTCATCGCAGCAGTGATCACAAACAGGAAGTTCCACTTTCCCTTCTACTACCTGCTGGCTAACTTAGCTGCTGCAGATTTCTTTGCTGGAATCGCCTATGTATTCCTGATGTTTAACACTGGCCCAGTGTCGAAAACTTTGACTGTCAACCGCTGGTTCCTCCGACAGGGGCTCCTGGACGCAAGCCTGACTGCCTCTCTGGCCAATTTGCTGGTTATTGCAGTGGAAAGGCACATGTCAATCATGAAGATGCGGGTCCACAGCAACTTGACCAAAAAGAGGGTGACACTGCTCATTCTGTTGGTGTGGGCCATTGCGATCTTCATGGGGGCGGTCCCCACATTGGGCTGGAATTGCCTCTGCAACATCTCTGCCTGCTCTTCCCTGGCCCCCATTTACAGCAGGAGTTACCTCATTTTCTGGACCGTGTCAAATCTCTTGGCCTTCTTCATCATGGTGGTGGTCTATGTCCGTATCTACATGTACGTCAAGAGGAAAACCAACGTGTTGTCTCCACACATGAGTGGNTCCATCAGCCGCCGGAGGGCTCCCATGAAGCTAATGAAGACGGTGATGACTGTCTTAGGTAAGAGGAAACAAACGAGCCAGTATTCCCATCCATGCTGCAAATCGCCACTGAATGCCCACTGTGTGCAAGGCACTCACTGTGCAATCAGAGGACAGCAGTGAAGGGATAAGATGTAAATTCCCACTCACAGAGCTCAAATTCTCATAGTAGTGAGAAAATCTGACAGGGCAAACAACACCAGCAGGACCTAGAAGATCAGTCTTGTACTAAAAAACAGCAAAGAAGCAGAATAGATGCCGCACAGGTCTAGCTTNGGGCAGTGGTGGTGCACGCCTTTAATCCCAGCACTTGGGAGGCAGAGGCGGGAGGATCTCTGAGTTTGAAGTCAGCCTGGGCTACAGAGTGAGTTCCAGGACAGCTGGGAATACACAACTTCATGGCATGATTTGCACTTGCTGCTTGATAGTCCATATTGTTTTTTTTTTGTTTTTTGGTTTTTTTGTTTTGTTTTGTTTTTTGCTTCAAACGAATTCCTGGTATGAACTGTGTTATTCCCATTCTCTTTCTCTCAGATGTAGAATCTTGTGCAGGGGAAGAGAGCTGCTTAGCGTAAGTTTTGCTAATCGTAGTTTTCCTGTGACAGCTCAACATTTTCAAGACAAAATGGCTCCTTGTTCTCATAACAATTTTTCAAAAAAATTAGGAATATACAACTTAGTTTTTATGGAAGAAAAGTAGGAAGAAAAGTAGAACTTGAAGATTTTTGAAGTGTCAGTCATCAAGGCCTTAGTGCCTCACACAATCACAGAGATGACCAAATGCAACAACCCAAACTAAAAATCTAACATCTTTTTAAAAAATAAGAAAAAAAATCAGCAAACTTTAAAAACATCTGAATTCTAACATTCTACATAATATTTCTAATAAATCACTCAGTAGTAATACTACATTTAAATTAGAAAAATGTTTTTCTTAGCTACCTAGAATCTATAACAAAACAAAATATATAAATCACTTTTAATTATCAAAAGAAAACAGTGCAATTGTATCATTGAAAGTTCTCATGTGGCATTTGGGTCAATTCCTGTGGCTAGAACCAAAGTAGCTTGGACTAGGTCTGTATACACAGAGTTTATTTCTCACAGTTCTGGAGTTGGGAAGTCCAAGATCTATGATGGAAGCACCATCAGATTTGGTATCTGAGGAAGGCTGAGTCTGATTTAAAAATGGAGCTTTGCTGTAGTGTCCTCAAATGGTAGAATGACAAAAGAGAGTCCAAAATGATCTTTTGTAGGGTAGAGGTCCGCTGAGGAGGGCAGCATAATGCTGCTTCCACAGTGAGGGTCCAGATTTGGAATGGCGCAAACAGACCATTCACAGTGTGAGTTTCTCAGATTGTCTTGAATCTGTATGCAATTTTAGTATCGTTGAACACTTAATTTTCTCCTTGAGTAATTAATTGAATTCCACTAATTAATATTTTCTACTAAACCTTCCTACAGTGCTGGTAGACTTAGAAATAAAATCGCTTTCAATCAGTTTGACAAGATCCGTCAGAAACCTTCAGAAGCAGTGATATCCTCTACCTCGTTCTGAAAACCATGAATTACTCTTATAGTTGGCCATGTATATAAAGATTAATTGCGTATAAAGGTCAAACACTGGGAAAAACCTCAGTGTCCAAATATAGGGATTAGTTAAGTAGGACATATAACAGGATGTAAAAAAGCTGTTAAAATTATGAAATTTGTTTAAGTATATCAAGTGAACATTTTATCTCACAATGACAGAGCAAATATTTAATTCACTTTAAGATATCATTATACAATTAAAATATAAATTGAGAAGCAGACTTAGATATAGCTGTGCTTAAAATCATTGTCTAGGCTGATAATCTCTACTCTGGTGTGGTATCAGATTCCAGGATCTACAGGAAGTTTCAAAACTTGGGATTCCTTCTATATTTTCCCTGTTACACGGACTTCATTTCAAAGATAGACAGCTCAACTCTTAGGTCTGCTGAGCCTGTGGTTCAGTGAATAAATCCCAGCCTTGTTTTTTGTGAGGGATTTGATAGCCCTTTCAGCCAGAAATTAGAATCTTGGCTTCAACTCCATTGGTTTTTGAAGTCTCATACCCAGTCTTCTATTGAGAGGGACCAGTGTTATCCCTGCAAGCCTGATACCACAGTTTGGTGTCCCCTTTCACACAAGTCTTGAGGACTTGTCTTCACTTGCTAAGTGAGTCTGGTATTTGCATTGGGTTGAATATCTGCCCAAACCCTAGATGTCAACAGCACCTGTAAAGGCCTTGTCCTCAATCACCTGAGGATTGGAGAGTCTCCTGGGAAAGGAACTGACTTGAAGTGGTTGGAATGGAAGACCTAGCATACATATTTAGGTTGGTACCATTAGAATGGGCAACTATGAGGAAGAAGTGAACAAAAAGATAAGGGAGGGGTGTTGAGACCAAAGTCTCCCTCCCTACACCATATGCTTAATAAGTGATTGTAGCTGTAGCCTGAAACTAAATGATGCTGATAGAATGATCAAGATTGGAATTGGAGGTGTGGAAATTGATCTCTTAGAAAAGGCATTTGGCCTTAGAAGAGTAATTCAGTACCATTATCTTGGCAAGAATATGCCTGGCATTACAAGCCTGCTTTTGATTACTGAACAGAACTCATAAATCAGAAATGGCCTGGATGCTACCAGCAGAAAACATTCGTTGATGATTTGTGCTATGTTGTTGTTGTCATTAGTACAGAGTGGAGATTATAAGACAGCACATTTGACATATTGATACCTCCTTGATTGTTCATTTATTAGCCAGTTGTTCAACTACCCGTCGTGAGCAGGGAGAGCCTCTGGATCCTGGGGTGAATAAAGGTCCCTCTCTGAACTTTCAGCTGACCCTGGGAAATAATTTGTGTGTAAGCAACTCACTGTGGTAGGAGGTTAGGGGTGAACGTACTGGCAGAAGGGGCATTTACATTGAGACATAGGAGACTGAAAGGAGTCACCTGGAGGAGGGGTGTCATGCTGTCAGTTGGTGGCTCAGCAAGTGATTTCACTGAGTGATGTTTGTCTTCTCTGCATTCCGTCCTAGGATGTGCAGCTCTTCTCCACCATGAACGAGTGTCACTACGATAAGCGGATGGATTTCTTTTACAACAGGAGCAACGCGGACACAGCCGACGAGTGGACGGGAACAAAGCTCTTGATTGTCTTGTGCGTTGGGACATTCTTCTGCCTCTTTATATTTTTTTCTAACTCCCTGGTCATCGCAGCAGTGATCACAAACAGGAAGTTCCACTTTCCCTTCTACTACCTGCTGGCTAACTTAGCTGCTGCAGATTTCTTTGCTGGAATCGCCTATGTATTCCTGATGTTTAACACTGGCCCAGTGTCGAAAACTTTGACTGTCAACCGCTGGTTCCTCCGACAGGGGCTCCTGGACGCAAGCCTGACTGCCTCTCTGGCCAATTTGCTGGTTATTGCAGTGGAAAGGCACATGTCAATCATGAAGATGCGGGTCCACAGCAACTTGACCAAAAAGAGGGTGACACTGCTCATTCTGTTGGTGTGGGCCATTGCGATCTTCATGGGGGCGGTCCCCACATTGGGCTGGAATTGCCTCTGCAACATCTCTGCCTGCTCTTCCCTGGCCCCCATTTACAGCAGGAGTTACCTCATTTTCTGGACCGTGTCAAATCTCTTGGCCTTCTTCATCATGGTGGTGGTCTATGTCCGTATCTACATGTACGTCAAGAGGAAAACCAACGTGTTGTCTCCACACATGAGTGGNTCCATCAGCCGCCGGAGGGCTCCCATGAAGCTAATGAAGACGGTGATGACTGTCTTAGGTAAGAGGAAACAAACGAGCCAGTATTCCCATCCATGCTGCAAATCGCCACTGAATGCCCACTGTGTGCAAGGCACTCACTGTGCAATCAGAGGACAGCAGTGAAGGGATAAGATGTAAATTCCCACTCACAGAGCTCAAATTCTCATAGTAGTGAGAAAATCTGACAGGGCAAACAACACCAGCAGGACCTAGAAGATCAGTCTTGTACTAAAAAACAGCAAAGAAGCAGAATAGATGCCGCACAGGTCTAGCTTGTGATTTTCAAAGGCATGTGAGGGACCACACGCTTCGGAGCAGAGTTGCAAAGGTAAGGAAGGGAGAGCCTGGATAGCTGAGACACGTCACCAGACAGAAGATGAAGAAAGGGAGTGGAAGGACATGAGGTCAGATAGCTGTCAGACAGGGCGGCCCGCTCAGGTTATGTAGGGCCATGTAATCGTAAGGACTTCAGTGTTTGTGAGGGAGGTAAGGAGCGACTGGACGGGTTTGGACTGAATACTGATGCATCTGCCTTTTAGGCTGTCTCTCCCACTGCTGTAGGAGGATGCTGAGTGAGAGGAGTGCAGAAGGGGAAACTGTAAGGGGACATTCTGGGACTTGGGAGCATTCACAAGAGCCAGAGCACTGCTGGCTTTAAATGTGCTTTAAAGACAGAGTTGAAGGGACTTTCTGGGCTCAGGACTATAAACCTAGTACTTGGGTGGCTGAGGCAGGAGGATAGCATAGAGGTCAATCCCAGCTGAGCAGAGAGTGATGCTCTCTCTCAAAGAGGAGGTGTGTGTGAAGAAATGATAACATTTGTATCGATGATGGGGAGAGGAGCAGGGGGAGGGGTGGAAGACTGAAGAGGAGGAGCTATGGGGAGGGTCAGGAGTTCGGATTCAGACNCATTCAGTTTAGACCCTTTCAGGCATCCAGGCAGAGTGTAGGTCTTGCAGTCAGAGAACGATGCCTGAATCAGGGATTCCGGCTTTTGTTCCGGGCTTATAGACATTTGAGAGACTCTGCAGGAGGAAATGGTGTCTAAAGCCGCCCGACCACTTCACCATGAAAGTGAATGTGAGGATGGTGAAGGAGAGGATGGAGGGAAGCCCCTCCATGGAAGGAATGGACAGCAGAGGGACCCCTGAAAGTACCTGGGAAATCAAGGCAGCCTGGAAGGCAAAACAGGGCAACCAAGGGAAAGGAATCTAGATGGAGGCTCCTTCATCCAAAACACGTAGGAACAGAAGAGTTTTAACTGTGTAACTGGTTTATACTGAAATAGGAAAGTATTACAGATTTTGGAACATTTTGGCCATGTTGGGAAACACAGAGTGTATGTGGTGTGGATGGAAACCATCACAATGTCTCTAGGACTCGGGTCAGCAGACACCAAGCAGGATGGTTCAAACCAAAGGCCTATTTATATATATTTATATAGTGCCCAATATGCATCAAGCAATGCCCTGTTGTTGTTTTTAATGAGTATTGACTTATTTAATCCTCAGGGCGACTCTGTGAGACTGGTGTTTCAATTATCTTGCCACAACCAGGTAAAGAAACCAAACGTGGGATTTAAGCAAGGTGCCCTGAATCATTTCCCTGTTGGTCGTGGAGCTAAGGTCTCAAGAATGTACATACTTGCTGTCATAGTCTGTAATGAGTAGTTTTGATTTATTTGGAGAGAGAGAGAGAGAGAGAGAGAGAGAGAGAGA
>LZPO01055247.1:43956-51456 GCA_001675575.1 Neotoma lepida
TGATAATTTCATAATCCATCAATGTATCTTGGTCATATTCAACCCAAATCCAACCTCCCATTATGACCCATTGATTTAGGTTGGGGTACTTATTAGCTGAATTATAAAGTTTTCTATTTCCAAGAGTTATTTTTTAATCTAAAAAGAAAAAAGTTCTTAAAATCATGCAACAAAAACCTGAATCAGGAAAGAAAAAGAAGCCTGGAAACTTAGAGTGTTCACAGAATGTTTTTGGCTTCAAAAATAACTAACCTTCTAGGTGAAATTCCCTAAGAAAGATTTCATCAGAAATGACACATCTTAGCCTGGTAAATGAGTTAGATACTCATTGGGGCATCTATGAGTTCACACCTATTGACCTGTCTCTTATACACATCTAGATGTGTATAAGAGACAGTATATACACATACACAAAATGTTCATTAACCTATTGAGGAGCAATGTGACCTGCTAGCACAATGCCCTCCTATTGTACAACTCCAGAGGTCACCACTCTAATAATACACTTCCATGAGTGTCATTTCCTTGGGTAATGTGATGCCCATATTATAAACACATACAGGACTTCCAGTAGATACTTATCATATGGGCATCACATTACCCAAAGGGAGTCTTTCCAGGCATGCACTGTATTATTTCAGGAAATGCCTGAAATCAGGACTGAGCCAGTAAGAAGTACTCTTCCATGGCCTCTGCTCCAGTTCCCACCTCTAGCATCTTACCTTGAGTTCCTACCCTGACTTCCTTCATGAGGGACTGTAAGCTGTAAGATTAAATAAACCCTTTTCTCCCCAAGTTGCGTTTGGTCGTGGTGCTTTACCAAAGCAACAGAAAGGTAAGACAACAACCTTGTAGTAGTTCATGGCTAATCTTACGTTCTATCTAGATATTCTTCTGCCTTCTTGTCTTGCTCACCTAACAACTAATGCAGTGTCCAGACTTAACAAGTATCTGTTGTCAGCTAAGTGAATACTGACTGAACATCTGCCAGGATTCTGAGTGCCTCATCAAGACACCAGTTCTGACTGGAATCATGTGACAATCATCTCAAACTATACCAAAAACTTCCCTCATCTGGAACTATGANGAATGTCCATTTGGATCTTTCCCTTGACTACTTAGAAGATGGATGAAGAGACAGGAAGTAAAACTCACAATTATTGAACGTGAGAGCCAGAAGGAGCCTTTTGTCCAATCCCAGTAATGCATAGATGAAGAAACTGGTAACAGAGAAGTAGAGTCATAAATTAAAAATCACAGCAGACAGAATCTAGGCTTCAGTCAAGACTCTTTACTCTTAAAACAATAAGTGTCTTTCACCATCTACTGGCTGTGAGGCCCTAAGGTAAGCACTGGGCATCTCAAACTGAGTAATATACAAAACGGATCTTTCCTGAGGCTGTTAATCTAGCACGGCTCCCAGATACATGTAGGAACAGGGTGGAATGTGAGAAATTGTGCACTTGAGTGTGCGTGCTCACTAACAGTTGAGTGTGAGTGCTCACTAACAGTTGACTGTCTCCTAAATTCATGTTGAAACTCAACCACCATGACAGCAGTATTATGAGGTAGGACATCTAAGAGGTGATTGGGCTANGAGGGAAGAATGAATGCCATTATCCCAGGAATAGGTTAATTATGCAGCCAGTGGGTTTGTGACAAGGTCACACTCTCTTGCCCCAGTTTCATGAATGCTTGCTCGCACCTCTGCCATGTTATGACATAGCATGAAGCTATCCCCAGATGTTTAGTTTTCCCAGCATATAAACTAAATAAACTTCTATTGTTTATAATTTACCTGCCATGTGGCATTCTGTTATAGCAGCAGAAAGTGGTTGTGAGTGTGTGTNTGTGAACATGTGAGCATGCTATAGCAGCCAAAGNATGCTACCTGGTCTATTTATAGATTATCTAAGCAGTACAGCAGGAGAAAGACCCAGTTTTAACTGGGCAGTCAGAACCAACATTTTTGAAGTGTTTTCTGTGTCAGCACTCTCCATATATTATCATATTAAATTCTCACAGGACCCCCATTGTGTCTTATCATCTGCTCATCCTACAGCTAATGGGCTGGGGAATGGTGGTAACTGATTTTCCTTTGGACATAGACAGGATTTCAACTCAGACCCTGTTGGATTTCAAGCNTTTTTTTTCTATGATGAGAATGGCAACGGTGTTTCTCTCAAGGATAAATTCCATTTGATTGCTAGTGACTGTTAGAAACACCATGCTACATATCCAGCCTCCTAGGCAAGTAACATCATTGGTGATTAGCCACAGTGGTAATTCTGTGATACAATGCTTAGTTCTCCAGTCTCTAGCCTCTTGCAGGGGTGTGGGTTCCATCATCTCCCCCAGTGCCTACCACTTCCTGTTGTTTTCCTCTGAGCTCTCAGTGGTTCCTTCCTGGGCCAACTTTCTCTGTTAGTTGAAAATGTCAACCTGTCAAAGACAGACTTTTATATCTCCCCAAGGACCCCATTCTATGGTAAGAGCAGTCGATGTCATAAAAGGCTTCATGTCTACAATTGAGAAGATAACATTCTGGGTAAAGGACCAAAGATGACTTCTTGATCCACAAGAGGGACTCCTGTGGGAAGAACGTTAAATCCTTGGGTTGGCTAATTGGCGTCTGTCTGTGTTTATATTATACCAAACAGCTCCCTCTCTGCTTATGCTCACCACTGACCTTCCTCTCTTCCTCAGATGGTGGCAAGCCCTTGAGAGAACAGTTGGTAAGACTGAGACAGTGAGGATCCACACACAAGCTGCTTGAAGTGGAATCTAGAGGTGGAGGCAGCCGTTGCTTACAGGGTTTATGATTTCCAGCTCTTGTTCCAAGTTAAAGACTAGAATTAGGTCTAGGCTGTGGCTACAGCTGGTGTGCCTCTTCAGACTGTGTTTTATAAGTGCTTGACATGAAGAGTTCCAACTTTCTGAAGCTGGTTACAAATTCAAAACAAGTGTCTAAAAACTATTTGTTAGAATCAGGAGTTTGGACAGTGGTAACAACNGCATCAAATGAGTATTTGTGGACAGTTTAACTGTTCAATATCTGAAGCTGTTCAGATTTGCTGAACTATACATTTTCATTCCTTTCTAACATGTGANAATCTTTTTTTCTCAGTTATTCAACTTTTAAAACACTGTGAGTATGAATATGAATTAGAATACAAACTACATTCGGAAGCATTATTTTAAAACATGGAACAAATTTAATGTTGTTAGAAAACTTCCTCCTAAATATTCTGTTAATATATGACATATATTTTGCAAAGCTTCAACCCCAAACACCTATTTATTTTGCATTTTTGCTTTGATTTTGTTTGATTTTTCAAATACGGAAACTGCTTCACCAGAATGAGGTCCACCTCCTGATTTTTATGTGGGGCTGTAATTTTCTATTTTAGTAAATCAGACAGCCCTGTGGCTCCTAGGTTAGTATTATTGCTTGTGCTCTGTGGCTTTTTGCTGGGCTAAAAACAAAGAATGACAGAGTGAACAGATTTAAAATATATCCTCCTGTTTGATGAAATTAGTAGTCCATGTGCCAGAGTGAGACTAGTCTGTGTGGCTGTTTTTGTCATTATGGGTGTTTTGTGAGTTACTCTCATGTCAAAGATCTTTTTTAATTGCATGTGTGAATTTTTAAACAGATGAAAATATAGATACACATCTTACAGGTTGCAGTCCATCAGCAAGAGACACTAAGGCAGGGACCCGGAGCAGAAACCNAAGCAAAGACTGGAGACACTGCTGACTGGCTTGCTCCCCATGGCTTGCTTCCTCGGTTACCTTCTTTTACAACCTAGGACCACCTGCCCAAAGATGGCACTGCCCACAGTGGGCTTGGCTCTTCTATATCAATTAGCAATTTAGAAAATGNTTCGTAGACATAGATATGGGCCTTTCTGATCTGGGTAGTTCTTCAGTTGAGGTTCCCTCTTCCTGATGACTCTAGGTTTGTGTCATGTTGACAATTGAAGCTAATGGTGAGAGTCAGCTAACCCCCAGGATGCTAAACCATCTTAAACACATGGTTGTACATTGCCCATTTGGAGCATCACTGTCCCTTGTTATGAGCTTTAATGTGCATTAAGGTGTTTTTAACTTCTGATGACCTTAAGTTGCAGTCATCTCAGTGCTAGACTAGAATGTTCTAATATGATTCATTAGACTTTAAAAACTAACTTTGACAGCTCGTGTTTTTGGTTTTTAAGTTTGACACTCAAACTAGTTTATTTGATTATGAGAAGAAAGTTCATTTATAGTCTAATTATACTATTAGTGAGTTTCTACAACAGTACCAAAAGAATATAAAACACCATTAATTAATAACTATGTGTGATTAGTACACTGACCTGTCACTTGGGAATAGAAGGGACTTAGACTTCTCATTCAAATGTCATCATCATGAAGATAGTACCTGGCATAGTAGGCACTTGCTTAGTAAATATTTACTAACAGAAGGGCATACGGTTTCAGTTGCAGCCTGCAGCTGATGGCTCCCAAGTCAACATCTCTCTCCATCTTTCTTGGGCTCATAGCTTTGTTTCCAGCTGCTCTCTACATGTAGAAAAGCCACAGACACTGTAAATGGCCAGTCCTATAATGGGACAACTGCCTCCTCCTCCCAGACAGGGCCCTCCTCAGTCTCCTCTGCTTGGCAGTCACAGACACAAGCTTCCCAGATATCCTCCATTCTTTCTCTATCCTCACTGCCAGGATGATCCAAGTATGCATTGTGTCTTCAAGTTCTGTCCTCCTTTCTAGCCCTCAAATTAATCTACTTCTGTCCATCGAAACTATGACCTTTTCAGATCCTGGTCAGTTTTTCATCTGGATTTCTGCAGTCTTCAGATGCTTTGGCCAGGCTGGTGGTTCTCATGGTTAACCATAGGAGAGCACTCCCAAGGTAACTGATTAAACAGGGAGATACCTAGCTCACATCTCATTCTCATTTGGTAGCAACTGAAACAGTAAGTAAACTCCTCCCCTGGGGAAATGATGTAGGTGGGAGCAAACTTCCCTCTTCACCTATTCCTGCTCATCTGAGAATGTGGATAAAGCTTGGCTCTGAAATATAAGACTTACAGATGCAAGATTCAACAGTATCAAAAAGCTACCTCGTGGCTGGGCGGTGATGGCACACACCTATAATTTCAACACNCGGGAGGCAGAGGCAGGCAGATCTCTGTGAGTTCAAAGCCAGCCTGGTCTACAGAGCTAGTTCCAGGACAGGTAGGGCTGTTACACAGAGAAATCCTGTCTTGAAAAATCAAATTAAGAAACAAACAAACTAATTAATTTATATAAATAAATAAACAAATAAATATTTTTAAAAAGCTACCTCATAGAGCGGCAGTTTCCAGAACATGGTCAGTAGGACTGCCAAGAGTTCCACATGTGAATATGACCAACTACCAGACAGAAGCAACATGAAGGGGGCTTTAGAGGGGACCTGAGTCCATCGCAGTATGGAAGGTAGGACAGCAGAAGTTGCTTAGTCCATGTTGGTGAGAGCATGGGGGCAGATAAGAAGCAAGGGGTGGGATAGGAAGGAGGCAGGCATGTCATACGTCCAAATGTCCATCTTCCAAGTAACCTACTTCCTCCAATGAGACCTCACCCCCCAGAGGTTCCACAGCCTGCCGGAACACCGCTACCAGCTGGGGGAACAAGTTTTCAAAACCGGGAAGCTCCTGGGGCAGATTCAAACCCTGCTGGTATGTGATGGGGATGAGAGACTCATGGGAGAAAACCAAGAGTAGATTTGCTGTGTGGGGCTTAATCAAAACTCCTCTCTCCCCTGCTTTCTTTAGTCAGAGAAACCCAATGAGAAAGTTCCTTTGGGAAAAACTTTCCTCCACTTTTTCTTTTTCTCTTTCTTTCTTTCTTTCTTTCTTTCTTTCTTTCTTTCTTTCTTTCTTTCTTTCTTTCTTTTCTTTTTTTTTTNGGTTTTTCGAGACAGGATTTCTCTGTGTAGCTTTGGCGCTTTTCCTGGAACTCACTCGATAGCCCAGACTGGCCTCGAACTCACAGAGATCCACCTGCCTCTGCCTCCCGAGTGCTGGGGTTAAAGGCGTGCGCCACTCCATCTCTCCAGCCCCTTTCCTCCACTTTTATAAAATGATTTGAAAACTACTGATGTCTAGAAGTGGGTAGTTTCAAGTTTAGTTTTAAATAGGGATATGTGGTAAGAAACAGCATAGCTTCCAAGTCCTAGCCCAGCACACACATGTCTGTGCATGTGACAGAAGCACATTTTATGAAACAAATAACACTTTTATTCCACTTTATATACGATGATGCCTTCTGCTCAGTTGACTTTTCTTCTCCTTGCTGGTTGTGAACTACTAAGTTGATTTCATGATCAATTGAACTACTACAGAGTCTGAGAAACCTTTGACCTAGTCTTCCTTATTGGAGTTCCTCTATGAACCACATAAAGAAATATTTTCTTAATCGTCTCAAGAAGGTACATGACTCATGCCATGTCATATGCTTGGGAGAGACAATAATTCATCGCCTAGAGTGGACGTCAAAGAGCATCCTAGCTTACTTCTCTGGATGAAGTCATTGGAGAAGGCATCTTGAATCTGAACTCCTCCAACCCAAACTCCTGAGCACTGTACATGAGCTTGCCTAGATTTCGATTCTCAGACTCCATCTGACTTCCTCAATCACTTACTTGCTTTCAAACCATCCTGGGGTGTTTGGGATTCCCCAGGTGCCTCAAGCTGTTTCTGACCCCTCTGCACAGTCATTCTTGGCCCTCGGTACCCAGCTCAACAGAATGTTACTTCCTCTGAGCTCTTCTCTGAGACTGCTGGAGTCATTGGGCCTGGTTTCCATTCCTGCCAAGCCCTGAGAAGCAGGGCAGCTAGCTAGCACAGTTCCTGGCCCACAGGGCTCTTGGTAGCCTCCAGACAGGTTCATCTGACTTAATCTCCATTGCGGATGAATGTGGAGATTCATACTAAGGATCACAAATATGTCTAAGATAAAACTTGCTTGCTTACAGGACTTATGAAAGGCCTGGGAGACAAGACCTATGCATTAAAAATGACTTTGAATATTACACAAAGCTAAAGAACCTGCATAGGGAAATGGGGCCTTAAATCCTGGCTTCAATCTCAGCTGCTCTAAATAAATGTCNAAGTTCATCACCTGGGAGACTAAGACAGCAATCTTGTATGGCTGGGCTTTAAGTGGGAACACATCTAAAGCTCTAAATGCTCTGCCTGGCCAAGGGCTGTGGGGGACACGGCACTATGGAATGAAGCAGGCCATGTGCCCAGAGGAACCCAAATACTGCAGTAGAAGGTGCTAGAGGGGCAGAAAGGAAGGACTGATCCCTGTGGGTGATAGATGGGAGCAGTCCAGTGGAGTTGGCAGAATGTGAACTAAGTTTGGAAAGAAAAGTAGACCTCAGATTAGGGCATGAGAAGGCATTTCTGGCAAAGCAAAACAAAAAGCTGATGGCACCCAGAGGAGGAC
>LZPO01055248.1:0-14093 GCA_001675575.1 Neotoma lepida
GGGCTTGAAATATAGCTGTTAGATACTGATTACATGCTAAAGCATAAAATTTTTAAAAATAATTGCTTGTATTTATTTCAGCCTTGCCTAGAATTTCCAATCGTTTTCCTTAGCCTTCTATATGCTAGGATTACAAGGTCACTCTGCCTAGATTTCACCAGAAGTTTAAACAAGAATTTGAAGTTAACCATAGGAGCATAAAAACTGTTTTGCTACTAAAACAGAGAAGGGGTTTCATAAAGCCTAAGCCTGCCTTGAACCTGCAATTATCTTATTTTATCTCAGTCCTCCAGTAAGATTATCCTTGAATTTTTAATCCTCATGTGATTCTGAGAAACTGGAACAATAGGAAAGTGACAGAGCATCCTGGAGGGATGGGAAGTATAACTCATATTAAAAATATTTGAAAAAGTCATATAAAACCATAATAATTCAAATTTTATAAAAATATACATTGTTAAAAAAACATTTAATTGGAGTTACATGGGGATGATGATGCTCCTCACAGATGCCACATTGTATCAAACTGTCAGGTATGAAATACCTCCCTTTGAGTTAGTGTAGTGGGCTGGCAGACTCCACCACCACCACCAAAAATATAGCGTATTGCAAATGCTTTATGTTTCCCACCAGAACCTGATGACAAGCCNTATTGCTGAAGATATCACATAGTTTATTTACACAGAATAAAAGTATCAAACTGGAACTGAGAGAAGCTTCTGAACTGCTAGCTAGCTTTCTGTATCAGAAGGTGCTACACAGGAAGCTGGAGAAAAGTCAGTCTTACCTATTTGTGAACACTGTGAGCTACAATAACCATCAGCCTNGTAATATATGACCATTGGAGCAATGGGAGTACCAACAGCATTCTAATTTAAATGTAAAATTTTAAAAATTGATTAATTCATTTTTTTTTAGCTTTGGAGACAATCTCTCTACATAGTACTTGCTCTCCTGATATGCATATCTACCTGGCATGGAACTCAGAGATCCACCTGTCTATGCCTTCCAAGTGCTAGGATTAAAGGCATGCAACACCATGCCCAGCTAAGTTGACTAAATTTTAAAAACTGAAAACAGGATGGAGAGATGGCCCAGTGGGCTGAGAGCTTCCTGCTATGACCCAAGTTCAGTTCTCATAATCCACATGGGAACTTATCACCATATGTCTCCATTTCCAGATCCAGGGGATCCTGATGCTCTCTCAGGACTCTGTAGTTTCCTGAAAACACACAATGTTTTTTTTTAATAATAAATAGTTGAAGTTAAGACTCACTCCACAGGAGGGAGATCATACCTGGCCAAGAACCCCATAGCTGAGGGGAATATAGGTAATATGAGGGAACTACTTATTTCCTTAAATTGACAAAGTATGAAACTTCCCTCTAAATACTTAACCTCATACCCATAGATTAGTTCATTTCTCACCTCTTATCAGAGAAGCTTCTTTATGCAGTGGATGGTGGTTAATAGACTTGTAATTGGTCAAATTGCAGAAAACAAGTGGCAGTGGAGTGCTGAGTCATAAATTTTAATCACATCCCTATCACCCAGTTTAAGGAGCCATCACAGAAGGGGTAGAAAGATTATGACCTCAGAGGACTTCTGGGAAATAGCGTCTTCTGAACATGACAGGGTTCTTGTACTTATGAACTCTTATAGTAAATATATACGGATGCCTGCACAAGACTTAGCCAATCAACAGTCCAACATGGATGGAGTAGACTTATGAGGCCCCATACTTTCCTTACACACAACTGACAATTAAAAATGATAGAAATGAGGATGTCAGTTTACTTTAGTGATAGAGCTCACAGCCCATGTCCCAGTGGGTAACACTACATGAACACAGTAAGCTATTTGAAATTTTAAAAAATGAGAAGAGAAAGTTAAAATGAAGACTTGATAGAAGGTCCAAGAGAAGTAAGACAGGCAGAGTTGGGTCTGGATATGATTTAAATGCACTGTACACATATATGAAGATAGCAAAGAATGCTAGGCATAGTGGCACATGCCTTTAATCACAGCACTTGGTAGGCAGAGAGTGATGTCTGAGTTTGAGGTCTACACAGAGATGTCCAGACCAGTCATAGCAACATAATGAGAACTTGTCTAAAAATAAATCATGAAAGAATAAATAAATGAAGAGATTACTCAGCAGTTAAGAACAGTGGCTGCTCTTCCAGAGGACCCAGCTTCAATATCCAGCACCTACACGGCAACTCACAACCATCTGTAACTCCATTTCCAGGAGATTTGATGCTCTCTTCTGTCCATACATGGTACATAGACATACATGCATGCAAAACACCATAAACATAAAATAAACTTTTAAAATAAAGAAATAAAATATCAAGTGTTATGGTCCACTTTTAGTCCCAGCACTCTGGAGTTTTGTCATTTCAACCCTATCCTCTTCTACAAAATGAGTTCTAGGCCAGCCAAAGATGCATGGTGAGAAACTGTCTGAATCAATAAACAAAACCTAAAAAATAACTCTAGTATGATAGTACATGCCTATAATTTCAAAATTCAGGTCATAAAGGCAGGAAGAGGAAAAAGTCCAAGGCTTTCTTAGCCACAAAGTGAACCCAAAGTTAACCTGACTTATATAAGCCTCAGTCTTAAAAACCCAAAAAGGGTGGACGGAGCACGTGGAGATGAAACCTCTAAATATAAATATATAATTANGTGAAAATGTTCCAATGAATTAGTTTGGGGAATAGAGATGTCTTAGCAGTTTAAGAACACTATCTCATCTTCCAGAGGACCTGAGTTCAATTCCAGCCAACATGTTTCACAACCATCTTCAACTCCAGTTTCTAGGAGAACTAATGCCCTCTTCTGGACTCTGTGTGCACAAACATGCAGGCAAAACACCATACACATATAATATTTTTAAATTAAAAAACTTAAAGCTAGGTACTGGTGGTATACACCTTTAATCCTAGCCCTCAAGAGGCAAAGGTAGGCGGGTCTCTGTGTTGGAGGCCTGTTCGACAGAGCGAGTAGGGCTACACAGAAAACAACCCTGTCTCAAAACAAACAAAAAATTATTTGGCTTAAAAGAAAATGATCTGTAAAAGAAAAACCAAAGCACTGCATTTTAACAGCTTTTTCTTAAAGAAGGAAACCTAAATAAGTCTGCATCATAAAACATTATGGATAATTTTTATTATATTATGTGCTTATTCAAAAGCAATTACATTGATGAAAATGTCAAAGTGGATAAATGATGAACCAATGGAGAAAGTTAATAAGTTATCGTGGTAAAATATATTCTCTAGAATTTTATGCCTACTGAATAATAATTAATATAAACAACTCAATATATTCATAAACAGACACTATTTCTTGAAGCTAATACGACACTTTTCTAAATATTAACAGAAAAAAGTATTTCACAACTATATTCACTAATAAATTAAATCAATGTTTCTTATAAAGTTGAAAATCAATGAAAAAGAAAATTAAAATTTCCTTAATACATTCCAAATAGTATATGGAAACATGACACCCACCAGAGTAGATATATTAAAATCATAATTATTCTGATATGAATGTTATTTACTATGTTCACTGTACAAAATTTCTGTGTCTAGTGCTAAGGTATATAAATCTTTTAAGAAAAGGTAATTGTATCAATTAAACTCTAGATACTCTATTGTTTCTTTTTATTTATGTTAATTTTGGAATTAACTCTAACCTGTTTTCTTAGATTTCCACCACCTTGATGTTTCAATACTGCTTTAACCACCTCTTGGTGTCTCAGCTAAGAAAGCCTGTCTCAGTTCTGCCTGGAAATCCACCACAGGAACTTGCTGTTGCTGCTGCTGAGAACGACGTGGGTACAGGTGACACCTATAGCAAGAGCATAATATTTTTAAATTACAAAGACATTTATCTATGTAGATAGCAGTAAGAATGACACTTTTATTCTGAAAGAGCCTACTTTCAAAAAAAGGTCACCAGAAAAATGTTAAGATTGCCATTTAGGTACTGAACATAACATTACGCAATGAGTTACGCAGTGTATAAACCAAAAAGGGATTTCTGCCCACAAGAATGAGCAACTATTGGATACTTACTCAGTATGTGGATGTATCCTAGAGTACTCATATAGAAACTATCAATAACATATGCACTTTAATTACATTATGTCATTATGTGGAAATCATACTTTCCATTTACATTATGTAAAAACAATACGTTCAACACTGTGACAAGGCAAGTGATTTGCTAAAAGAGTTACAAAACATTAATGAGTTCATTCCTATTTATCCTCTCAAGAAGACACTACCTAATACACTTACCCTCAATACCAAGAGAGGCAAATGGGAAAATTATGGCACTGTAAACTCACTTTTCTTTCCCCAACCTACTACATAGTATTTATACATAATATAGAGATACGAGGAAAACTCAATTTTTTTTCTCCTTCAAAATCATCAAAATGCTAAGTTTTGTCACATATGCCTGTAATACCAGCAAACAGGGAGGACAGACAAGTGAACTGGCACAAGCTCATGGTAATGAGTTTATATAGTGAGTTACTACCAAATGAGACCCTATCTCAAATAAAGGCCCATCAGTTATCACAGCACCTAGAATGTAGAAATAATAGAATCAGTTCAAGACCAGCTTGTACCATGGCAAGAACCTGTCTCAAAATGTGCATATACATATGCACACACTGACACAGACAAAGACACATTAAAATAAAAAATGAGTTGGAGAGATGGTTCAGTAGTTAAAAATATTTGTTGCTCTTAGGACCAGTGTTCAGTTTCCAATATCCACATGGTGGCTCAAAATCTTTTGTTACCTTCAGTCCCATAGAACCAGATGCCTTCTTTTCTACAAAACATAACAGTCATTGAGGTAGTGCCTCACACTTATAATGCAAGCACTCAGGAGGCAGAGACAAGATGATTGCCACAAGTTTGAGGTCTATCTGGTCTACATAGTGAATTATAAGCCAGCTAGGGCTACTTAGTGAAACTGCCTTCAAGAAACCAATAAAATCAGAGGGGAAAACAAACAAATACCAGATGTGTGTTGAGGTAGCACATACTTATAATACTGAAGCAGGGTTGCTGTGATTTCCAGCTCAAGGCCCATCTTAGCTACATAGAGAATATCAGGCCANTACCCTGCTCCTTAAAACAAAAGAAAATAATAGATCCTTTCCCACTAACATGAATGATGCTTCTCTAACAGACTCTCACCTAAGTATCACAAATCCCAAAATATCTCTGAAATAATCCTTTTTAAAATCTTTGGATCTATAAAAGACCGAACTGAAGGAACCACACTAAAGACAGTAAAATATTTACAGAAATATAAATATTAATGTTCACAAAATACTCCTTCCAAAGTAATCTGCAAAATGAAAATCTTATTTAAAAGCATGATAAGAACGATTTTTAAAAATAGTTAAAATAGCTGGGCAGTGGTGGTACACTGTTAATCCCAGCACTCAGGAGGCAGAGGCAGGCAGATCTCTTAGTTTGAGGCCAGCCTGGTTTTAGAGTGAGTTTCAGGACAGCCAGGGCTACACAGTGAAACTTTGTCTTGAGAAAACAAATATACAGGCAAGCAAAAAAAGAGAAGAAATAAGAAAACCTTGGCTCCCACCAGTTGTTTAAAGTGTGTAACCTTTCTACAACTATTTATATATGTACAAACAAATGCAAATAAGACACAAAATGTTACCATGTTGCTTACTGTCTACAATTAAAAAATTCCTGTAGTATAAAAGGTGTGAAACAAGCATCAACGAATCATATCTGTGGTAATTGCTCACAAATGCAAGCAAAACAAATAGCAAGTAGTCTAATATAAGAAATAACTATCACATCAAGCAATGGTGGCACACATCTTTAATTCCAGACTTGGAATTAAAGCAGAAGGATCTCTGTGAGTTTGACTTCAGTCTGGTCTACAGAGCAAGTTCTATGGCAGTCAGGACTACACAGAGAAACCTTGTCTCAAAAAAAAAGAAAGAACTGTTACTATACCACTTATTTTCTGCATTCAATAAAATAAAGTCAATGTTTAGATGACCAATATGAAAAGGTAACAAAGGTATACTGTTAAGAACCAAAAATCTACACTCTCCTCTTACACACCCACACAAGCACACATTCGAATGTCAAGAAAAAGCCCTGAAATGATACCAATTACTGATTATATCTATGGAAAACAGATTGAATTGGTAATAACTTTGAGACTCAATTTTGAGTTTATATATCAATATTCCATGTATGTTAAAGATGTTTACTTAGACAATCTAAAGACTTAAATTTCAGTATTCATACATGTGATTTGTGTGTGAATGTATATCAAAAAATTCATTAAAATATTTTAAAAATACGATCATGGCTATGATCTACTAATCAAAGATTCTAAATATAGCGAGGCATGGTATTGCACAAATGTAATAACAACACTTGGGATGTGGAAAACGTTCAAGAGCCAAGATCATATTCTGCTTTGTGATTAAATTAAGGGCAGCAGAGATTATCCATCTCAAAACAAAAACAAACAAGAAAGCTTAAAATATTACAAGGAAAGAGAAAATGTGTAAATTAATGTCCCATTAATGCAGAAAAAAAGCATTTACAAGAATACAAAATGAACAACATAAAATAAGTTAGATGGAGACTAGAGGGATAGCTCAGGGATTAAGAGCACTGGCAGCTCTTCCAGAGGACCTAGTTTCAATTCCCAGTACCTGCCAGCACCCACATGGCAGCTCACAACTGTCTTTAATGGATCCCAGGGGATCCAACACCTTCACACAGACATATATGCAGGCAAAACACCAATGCACATAAAATAAAAATAAATTATTAAAATCATCCCTTTAAAAATATTTATATAGCGGATAATANAAAATTCTAAAGGTAAAACTCCCTTACACATGCAGAAATAGAGAGCATTTTTGCAGAATGTATGAAGCCCTATGTTTAATTTCTGTATCACAAAAAGAAACCCAGAAGAAAAGGAAGCAACACTTCTATAATTGAAATGTCAGGGGGAAAAGTCACATTACAATGAAGAGCAGTTAAAGAGCCATGTGTGGTGGCACATGCCTTTAATTCCAGCACTCCTGAGGTGGAGGCAGGTGTGTTTCTGTCAGTTCAAGCCAGCCAGGGCTGCACAATGAGACCCTGTATCAAAAATAAATAAAGAACTGATAGAAGTTGACTTAAGTTAGGACAATATTGCGATATATCTTCTGTATTGGGTATTCAATTAACATCATTGTAATTTCCTCTTTGTATGACACTTCTGTGATTTGGTTCAAAACCCAGACTTTACATACTCTTGGTTGCTCAGTGAGGCAGTCCTTCTACGTTTGACCTGGACTTCCACTTCTGGCACGTGCTGTTCAGTAGTTCTTCTCAGGTGTAAGCGATCCCTGAAATAGGAAAAGAAAGATTTAATAAATTCATTAGTTTATGAGACAAAATTTTACTTAAATGGGTTTTTCAGAATTGGGACTGGGTCTCAGATTTCTTGCCTAGGAAGCAGGAAGCCCTGTGTTTTATTCTCATCATTGCATAAGGGGTGGTGGCACATGCCTGTAATCTCAGCACTAAGAAGGTGAAGACAGGGGTACCACAAATTTGAAGTTCAAGGACATCCTCAGCTACCTAGAAAATTTTGGATCAGTCTAGGCTACATGAGTCCTTACATTAAAAAAAGATTGATAAAATGGCTTAGTATGTAAAGGTGATTGCCAGCCACTGATACAAACCAGACAATAAAAGAGTGATCCCTGGACCCCTGAAGAGGTGGAAGGAAGAGAACCTACATGTGCCAAAGAATGCAGGCTGCCCCTCTCTACAAACACACACTAACTAATAATAATAAAATTAAAAATAAAAAAGTTTGAATGGTAAAAGTAAGGGCTTCATTTAGATCCTTTTATCTTTAGTGTACTGAATATTAAGACATATTCATAATTTAATTAAAACAATTAAAATTATGGCAAAGTGTACCTTTAATTCTAGTACTTGGGAGGCAAAGGCAGGCAGAGCCCTTTAAGTTCAAAACCAGTCTGTTCTACATATTGAGTTCTGAACCAGCTAGGGCTAATATGAGGCCATGTCTCCAACAATGGAGTGATCAAAAGAAGGAAAAATGAAATATTAATTTTATATTTAAAAGTATTAGAATCTCTGTTTTAAACATAATCTAGTTTTAGAAGGACATTACATCAGAAAACCTGGATTTAATGATCAGGAAATGAAGTAAACAATATTCAGTTCCTACTATATTCTCAAACATATATGCAGATGTAACACACACACACACACACATCTTATATACACACACAGACATACAAATATGCACTAGCCAAAAATAGCAAAGCTGACTCCAAATAATTGTGAAAAAATTTTAGATCATGATTCTTTTCTATAGCAGACTAATAAAGTGTAAAAAATTAAATGGTTAAAATTATTAATTAAAACTAACTGTATGTAAATGTAGCTGTCTTTGGGATTTACAAAGAAATAGGAGTGAACAACAACATGTGAGAAAACACTCTCCTGTTAATAACTGGGAGGAATTCACAAAATGGCCGTTTTGTCAAACTGAAAATCGACAGCCTCAGGGTGGCCATGTTAGGAAGTGTAGGAACCATTCATAAGACTGAAATTAGAAATACAAAACCAGGAAAGATAAATGCAAAGGCTTTTGACAAGTCAAGAAAGACTCAAAAGCAGAATCCAAATGTCAATTTTCTGAATCCTACCTATTTTTAAAACTGGCTAAATTTTTAGATTATCTTACTAGTAATTAATTACTGTTTTATTATTTGGAGAACTTTACCTGTGCCAAGGAATCCAAAGAGGGTAAATTAAATTAAAAAAACATGTTAGGATTTTCAATTGATAAAATGACATCTGGATTATAAGCAACTTAAGAAATAAATTGAATTTTAACCAAGATTGCATAGTATCATGGCATACACCTATGATACCAGTACTAAGGCAGGATTGCCACAGGTATTACAAAAAGCTAGACAGTCCCAAAACAAAGAGAGAAAAGATTGGTAAATTATATAATTGATTGAAGTCTAATTTTTAAAGCAAAACAAACATAATCAGAAAAAATGAAGTTGAAGCTTTTAGAAAGGATGGATAAATATACATGGCATTTGATATGGCAAGCATTCCTCAAAACAAAATCATTTTCACATCTTGTATACAAAATAGATAAAAAATAAAACACCTGCTTTTAAAATGGGTAAGCATGTCTCCTAATAACATACTTAAGTGGCTAGTCAGCATATGAAATAAATGTTATGTTATTAATCAGAGACATTAAAATTTTAAAAAAAAATTGTGAGATATAATTTTATAATGACAGAGTACATGATGCAGAGAAAGGTAATGGAAATGTAAAGCTGTACTAAGCCTAGAGTAATTAATAAAAGTAGTACCAATGACATTAGAATAATGACCCTGCAATTCCACTACAGTGATGGAATAGTAAAACACGTCATATATATGTTCATCAGCAGTAACTGTAACTGCCAAAATGTGTTAACATTTTAAATGTCTACTAAGGATGAATAAAACCAGATATGATATATATTATATGGTAGAATACATTCATTTACAAACAAAATGAAGAACTGATCCAGGCTGTAACCATTGACTCAGAAATATATTTGATAATTTAATATTCTGAGACAGGGTCTCTCATGTACCCTAAGCTGTCTTTAAACTTACTATGAAGCCAAAGAAGGCATTGAACTCCTGATTCTGCTGCATAAATCTTAGTGGTAGGATTGCAGTGGTATGATTATTGCTAGGGTTATAGGTGAGTGCCAGCAGGCCCATTTTATAATTGTTGAATAGAATAAATAACCTACCAACCAAATTATAACCCCAAATTCTACAATTGTAAAGAATACTGCCAAAAAATCTGTAGTTTCTTACCATTTCCAATAACTTCCTCAGTGTGAAAAAGGCTCAGTTAAGTCATCAATACAAAAATATTTTATTATTTCAATTTTCTAAATCTAACTTTTATATGTAAAATCACATAAGAAGTTTATTTTGAAAATACTGGCTTAGTGCAAATGCAGGCATTCATGTAAAAAAATGGCACATTTTATAAGATGCCTAATTGCTCCAACATGCAAAACAATAAGGAAAATTTAAATGTTAAGGAAAAATTTAGTTCTATGCATAGCATTAATTTTTTACACCAAATCACTATCACCAGCAAATTTTATTTTGGAAATAAACTGCAAATCAGAAGCTAAGTTTATTCCTATTTAATTTCTTATAAAATTTAGTATTTTTCTGTTTAAAAGTTAATGAAAATCTCAGAGAAAAAACAGAGATCCTTTGATACCATGCCAGTGTGTGCTCAACTGGCATAAGAATCAATGCCTCCAAACAAAATCTGAGGAAAATTAGTGGAAAGAAAATTCTGGGCCAGCTATCACATAGAAATGACAAGATTCCATGCTATAGTTTAATGTAATGAGTTTAGGAGGTTAAAAGCAACAATTAAATTTCTGTGGCTGTGAGCCATCCCTCTCCCCCCCAAAAAGGAAAGGACAGATGGGACTAGAGACACCCCCTAATCCATGCAAGGGAAACAAAAATAAAAGCTTTACTGTGTTTATGATTTTTTTGGTGGAAGCACTTATAAGTCTTTCAGCAAAAATTCCCCATAAAATATGAAGGCTGAATCAAGAGCATGCCCTGCTTGTACTATACAATCAGCTCAAGGTCAATAGACTCCATAGCAAGCAAGAGCTATTTCAAAATACCAAATTCCAGGCTTGCTAGCCCCTATCTCTAATTTTAGTATCTGGTAAATCGAAACAGGAAGATTATTATTTTGAGACCAATTTGAGCTACACAGCTATATTATCATAATAAACTTTTGGCTTACAATGACAAGACATAACATAGGAATTGTCTTAGAATTAGACAAGTAACATGAGTGTAGTAATAAATATGGAAGATTAATTTCAAAGATTACATCTAAAATGTGAATTTTTTAAATGAATTTACACTTGGGAAGAGATGGAGGGATAAATAATAAAGATATAAATAGGAGCACTTNGTAGAGTGACACTGACAAAGTGACAGTCACTTTAACATATAGTAAAGTTCGGTGAACAGACTAAATAGCACCTTTAATAACAATAAAGTTCCTTTGATTAAAATTTCATCTAAATCAAAGGAAGGAAACACACCATTTCAAAATCAGTGTCTGGTAGAGTAATAATCACAACACTCAGAAGTCTGCTGAGATTGGATTTTGAGGCCAACCTGAGTTACAGTTAGATCCTGCCTTGAAACAATACGAACAAAATAATCAAAGGGATTTGATTCAACATTTACAAAATGGTGCCATACATAATAAGCAGTTTGAAAAGAGTCACAAACAGATGTTGAGCCAAAAGATATTGGAAGTAGTATGTTCCTACAGCCTAACAAAGACTAAATAAATTATATTACATACAATATATTAAAGGTATATTACTTTTCACACTGCTTGAAGTATGGCACCTGAATTATGAAGATTACAAGTTCAAGGTCAACCTGGGCTACATCAGCAGGCTGTCAGAAGAAAATAAAGTTAATCTTAAATTTACCCTTTTAAAATTACAACCTATGACAACCCTATACACTATCTACTCATAGATGGGAAGGAAAAGATATAAAAAGAATGCAAATACATAAAAATCCTGGAAAGAAAAATATTTCAAAGTAAAAACTTAAACCCATGCATAGTTGCTCACATCTGTGGTTCGAAGGACTACAGAAGAGAAGAGACGGGTGGATCACCAGCTCCAGAACAGCCTAGGATACTTACCATGTCTGAAATTAATGTGGATTATGTCAGAATCCCGTCTCAAATTTTAAAAGCATGTTTAATAAAAGAATATACAAATGCAGTTATTTGGTTCGTTATTCTTTCAAATTTTCAGAGTAGTTTTAATTTCAAAAATCATGAAAAATATCATTAACTTAATACATCAATAAAAATCATTCATGGGGAATAATTCTTATACCACACACACCCCTGGTTTTCTAATTCGTTTACTCTCTTGAGGAAAATACAATTTATAGTATTAGCTGCTATGGATTTGGGTAGGTGAGTCCTTTGATGGACATGTCCCTCATCTTTGTTGCGATGATGCTCCTATCTACCAGTTAGTCAAAAACATCATTGTGAGAGAGAATGGACTATCAAAACATTAAGAATGGATGACATCATACTAACATTGAGACAATTGTTAATTATTAAATCTGGAAAATAGAAATCAAAGGGAATACACGGGGCCAAGAACTGCTCAATGAATTATTGGATCTGCCTTAAAAATAACAAATATGACTACATACAAAGCAGTAGAAAGCTATTAAAAAATACATGTACATTAAACACAAATATAAATTCCCTACCCAGTAGGGAAAGCTGTTTTAAAGCATCACCAGTCCTGAGATGGCTGTACTGTTCTAAACTCTCACCCACCTATTCTACTACAAAACAAAAAGATAAGGAAGACACTGACACACAGGAACAGGTCATACAAACCTTTAGCCTCTATTCATGATTCCATCCACACCCCCCCCATGCCTTTCATTACCAAAGGTAATGGAAAACACAGAACCAAGCCTGTGAAGGAGCCTGCGCAAACCAGTCTCCTTTCCCTCCCCCCTCCCCATTGCGACACTGCAGGAAGGGAGGGGCAGAGAGGAGCTGCTAAAGCACCAGGTTAAAGATATGGCTGCCATGCCTTCCATGTCAATACTGCGCAATCCTCAGCTAACTCCCTTCTGGCCTCAATGCAGGCAGAGGTGGGTGTCATCCATACTGCATCTGGTTTTCCTTTGCCCACTGCAGTACTTGGGGAGGGGGGGAAGAGAGGACAGTCACCCTCACCCGAGGTAGGTTTAGTACCCGCAGTCCTGAGGAGAGGGTGTGGCTGAAATTCCAACGCCGCAGAACTGACAAGCAGGTGGTTCGCCCGGTGACCGCAGCGACTATCAGCGAAGTGGGGAGGGGTCTACTGCCCCCCCCATGCACCATGCTGCGCCTGCGCACATCAGCACCTCTGCAGCAGCGGCCATCTTTAGGGAACCTCACAATGGCGTTTGACACAGGACACGACCCCTTGATAATACCAAGACTTTCAGAGATTAAATTCCAAACACCAGGAAAAAGAATAAAACCACAAGACACATTGTCTTCTTACCTCTACAATTCAGGGTGTGGGTAAAAGCAAGTTTTGCATACATTTCATACATTAACCACTGCAGTGAGGGATGATGGTTGACGATGGCAAAATAAACAAGAAAACAGAACACTGCGGCTTTCACCACTATCTTGTAAAGCAGGGAACAATTCTACAAAAGGAACCAACACAAACACAATATGCAGCCCGATTACCAGAGAAGACTGCAAGAAAAAAAATCTTTTAAGCTCAGATGCGGCCATCTAGAAAGGTCTGTTCTCACCCCTCCCCCTCTAATATCTGTCTCTTATACACATCTAGATGTGTATAAGAGACAGCCCCCACCCCGCGGGCGCCACCCTGGCAGAGCCTGGAACAGCGCCGCCTCTGCAATGCGGGGGTTTCTTCACACACCCAGCTACCACAGTTCTACCAGACATTGTATTGTAACCACCTCCACCCACTCTCGTCAGATTTCTGAGGCCCCAAACCATGGTGATTCAAAAGCACTCTGGCCCCCACAACTTGGCCGTCCCATCACTTCCCTGAGCCACAAGTATCTGCTTGCCGCAAAACCACACGCACGTTGAAGCAGTCGCAGCGGTCACAGGACGCACCACCTGCTGGCCGCAGACCGTGCTCACCTGCCCTCAGTGCCACAGCCGCCTACCCTGCTCACCTTCCCTCAATGCTGGCCTTGGATCACTCGCCTTCCCTCAGTCTGCGGCCGCGGCTACGGAAGATGCTCGCCTTCACTCAGTGGCGCGGCAGCGGCAGCGGTCACAGACGATGCTCACCCTACCTCAGTGCCGCGGCCGCGGATCGTGCTCATCTGCCCTCAGTACCACAGCCACCTACCCTGCTCACCTTC